>CAJHQQ010004106.1:0-32773 GCA_905132885.1 Moricandia moricandioides
TAATGAATCAAGATGTAAGAATCTTGATTTGGACTCATAAATCAGTGGATAATAACCCTGAAGTTGAATCAATATCATAGGAGTTATGATGAAGAAGTTATCCCACTTTTAACCGAAGTGATTCAAGTTTGTCCTGTTTGGAGAGTTGGCAATTTCTTCTTGATACTAATAAAACCAGAACGAATCACGATGTAAGAAGCTTGATTTGGAGTCATAAATAAGTTTAGAATCACCCTGAAGTTGAATCAAGATCATAGGAGTTATGATGAAGAAGTTATCCCACTTTTAACCGAAGTGATTCCAGTTTGCCCTATTTGGAGAGTTGAAAATTTGTTATTGATTCTAATCAAACCATAATGAATCAAGATGTAAGAATATTGATTTGGACTCATAGATCATTGGATACTCATCCTGAAGTTGAATCAAGATCATAGGAGTTATGATGAAGAAGTTATCCCACTTTTAACCGATGTGACTCCAATTTACCTTGTTTGGAGATTTGGCACAATCTTCTTGATTCTAATCAAACCAGAATGAATTAGAGATGTAATAATCTTGATTTGGGAACTCATAAATGAGTGGCATAGCTTAGTCCTGAAGTTAAATCAATATCATTGGACTTATGATAAGAAGTTATCCCTCACTTTTAACCGAAGTGCATTCCAGTTTGTTCGCTGTTTGGATATTTGGCCAATATATTCTTTGATACAAATAAAACCAGAATTGAATGCAACGATGTCAAGAATCTTGATTTGGACTCATAAATATGTGGTAGATCACCCTGAAGTTGAATCATGATCATAGGAGTTATGATGAAGAAGTTATCCCACTGTTTAACCGAAGTGACCCAGTTTACCCCTTTTGGAGATTGGGCAATTAATTCTGGATACAAATAAAACCAGAATGAATCACGATGTAAGAAAGCTTGATTTGGAATCATTAATCAGTGTAGAATCACCCTGAAGTTGAACAAGATCATAGGAGTTGTGATGAAGAAGTTATCCCACTTTTAACTTAAGTGACTCCAATTTACCCCTGCTTGGAGATTTCGCAATTCTTCTTGATTCTAAAAAAACCAGAATGAATAAAGACCTAAGAAGCTTGATTTGGACTCATAAATCAGTGTAGAATCATCCTGAAGTTGAATCAATATCATTGGAGTTATGATGAAGAAGTTATTGCACTCTCAACTGAAGTGATTCCAATTTGCCCTTTTTGGAGAGTTGGCAATTTCTTCTTGATACTAATAAAACCAGAATGAATCAATATCACCCTGAAGTTTGAATGGACTCTTAAATCAGTGTAGAATCACCCTGAAGTTGAATCAAGATCATAGGAGTTATGATGAAGAAGTTATCCCACTTTTAACCTAAGTGATTCCAGTTTACCCTTTTTGGAGATTTGACAATTTCTTCTTGATTCAAATCAAACCAGAATGAATCACGATGTAAGAAGCTTGACTTGTACTTATAAATCAGTGTAAATCACCCTGAAGTTGAATCAATATCATAGGAGTTATGATGAAGAAGTTATCCCACTTTTAACCGAAGTGATTCCAGTTTGCTATGTTTGGAGATTTGGCAATTTATTCTTGATACTAATAAAACCATAATGAATCACGATGTAAGAAGATTGATTTGGACTCATTAATCAGTGTAGAGTCACCCTGAAGTTGAATCAAGATCATAGGAGTTATGATGAAGAAGTTATCCCACTTTTAACCGAAGTGACTCCAGTTTATCCTGTTTGGAGATTTGGTAATTTCTTCTTGATACAAATAAAACCAGAATGAATCACGATGTAAGAATCTTGATTTGGACTCATAAATCAGTGTAGAATCACCCTGAAGTTGAATCAAGATCATAGGAGTTATGATGAAGAAGTTATCCCACTTTTAACCGAAGTGATTCCAGTTGCCCAGTTTGGATATTGGCAATTTCTTCTTGATTCTAATCAAACCATAATGAATCAAGATGTAAGAATCTTGATTTGGACTCATAAATCAATGGATAATCACCCTGAAGTTGAATCAATATCATAGGAGTTATGATGAAGATGTTATCCCACTTTTAACCGAAGTGAATCCAGTTTACCCTGTTTGGAGATTTGGCAATTTCTTCTTGATATTAATAAAACCAGAATGAATCACGATGTAAGAAGCTTGATTTGGACTCATAAATCAGTGTAGAATCACCCTGAAGTTAAATCAAGACCATAGGAGTTATGATGAAGAAGTTATCCCACTTTTAACCGAAGTGATTCCAGTTTGTCCTGTTTGGAGAGTTTGCCAATTTCTTCTTGATTCTAATCAAACCATAAGGAATCAAGATGTAAGAATCTTGATTTGGACTCATCACCCCAAAGTTGAATCAATATCATAGGAGTTATGATTGAAGAAGTTATCCCACTTTTAACCGAAGTGATTCTAGTTTACCCTGTTTGGAGATTTGACAATTTCTTCTTGATTCAACAAACCAGAATGAATCAAGATGTAAGAATCTTGATTTATACTCATAAATCAGTGTAAATCACCCTGAAGTTGAATCAATATCATAGGAGTTATGATGAAGAAGTTATCCCACTTTTAACAGAAGTGACTCCAGTTTACCCTGTTTTGGAGATTTGGTAATTTCTTCTTGATACTAATAAAACCAGAATGAATCACGATGTAAGAAGCCTGATTTGGACTCATAAATCAGTGTAGAATCACCCTGAAGTTGAATCAATATCGTAGGAGTTATGATGAAGAAGTTATCGAACTTTTAACCGAAGTAAATCCAGTTTACCCTGTTTGAAGATTTGGCAATTTCTTCTTGATTCTAATCAAACCAGAATGAATCACGATGTAAGAAGCTTGATTTGAACTCATAAATCATTGTAGAATCACCCTGAAGTTGAATCAATATCATTGGAGTTATGATAAAGAAGTTATCCCACTTTTAACCGAAATGAATCCAGTTTACCCCTGTTTGGAGATTTTGGAATTTCTTCTTGATTCTTATCAAACCAAAATGAATGAAGATGTAAGAAGCTTGATTTGGACTCAAAAATCAGTGCAGAATCATCCTGAAGTTGAATCAATAGCATTAGACTTATGATAAAGAAGTTATTCCACTTTTAACCGAAGTGATTCCAGTTTACCCTGTTTGGAGATTTGGCAATTTCTTCTTGATTCTAATCAAACCATAATGAATCAAGATGTAAGAATCTTGATTTGGACTCATAAATCAGTGGATAATCACCCTGAAGTTGAATCAATATCATTGGAGTTATGATGAAGATTTAATCCCACTTTTAACCGAAGTGGATCCAGTTTACCCTGTTTGGAGATTTGGCAATTTCTTCTTGATACTAGTAAAACCAGAATGAATCACGATGTAAGAAGCCTGATTTGGACTCATAAATCAGTGTAGAATCACCCTGAAGTTGAATCAAGACCATAGGAGTTATGATGAAGAAGTTATCCCACTTTAAACCGAAGTGATTCCAGTTTGCCCTGTTTGGAGAGTTTGCAATTTCTTCTTGATTATAATCAAACCATAAGGAATCAAGATGTAAGAATCTTGATTTGGACTCATAAAACAGTGGATAATCACCCCGAAGTTGAATCAATATCATAGGAGTTATGATGAAGAAGTTATCCCACTTTTAACCGAAGTGATTCCAGTTTACCCTGTTTGGAGATTTGGCAATTTCTTCTTGATTCAAATCAAACGAGAATGAATCACGATGTAAGAAGCTTGACTTGTACTTATAAATCAGTGTCAATCACCCTGAAGTTGAAACAATATCATAGGAGTTATGATGAAGAAGTTATCCCACTTTTAACCGAAGTGATTCCAGTTTGCTATGTTTGGAGATTTGGTAATTTATTCTTGATACTAATAAAACCATAATGAATCACGATGTAAGAGGCTTGATTTGGACTCATTAATCAGTATAGAGTCACCCTGAAGTTGAATCAAGATCATAGGAGTTATGATGAAGAAGTTATCCCACTTTTAACCGAAGTGACTCCAGTTTACCTTGTTTGGAGATTTGGTAATTTGTTCTTGATACAAATAAAACCAGAATGAATCAAGATGTAAGAATCTTGATTGGACTCATAAATCAGTGTAGATTCACCCTGAATTTGAATCAAGATCATAGGAGTTATGATGAAGAAGTTTTCCCACTTTTAACCGAAGTGATTCCAGTTTTCCCAGTTTGGATTGTTGGCAATTTCTTCTTGATTCTAATCAAACCATAATGAATCAAGATGTAAGAATTTTGATTTGGACTCATAAATCAATGGATAATCATCCTGAAGTTGAATCAATATCATAGGAGTTATGATGAAGATGTTATCCCACTTTTAACCGAAGTGAATCCAGTTTACCCTGTTTGGAGATTTGGTAATTTCTTCTTGATACTAATAAAACCAGAATGAATCACGATGTAAGAATCTTGATTTGGACTCATAAATCAGTGTAGAATCACCCTAAAGTTGAATCAAGATCATAGGAGTTATGATGAAGAAGTTATCCCACTTTTAACCGAAGTGATTCCAGTTTGCCCAGTTTGGATTATTGGCAATTTCTTCTTGATTCTAATCAAACCATAATGAATCAAGATGTAAGAATTTTGATTTGGACTCATAAATCAATGGATAATCATCCTGAAGTTGAATCACTATCATAGGAGTTATGATGAAGATGTTATCCCACTTTTAACCGAAGTGAATCCAGTTTACCCTGTTTGGAGATTTGGTAATTTCTTGTTGATACTAATAAAACCAGAATGAATCACGATGTAAGAAGCTTGATTTAGACTCATAAATCAGTGTAGAATCACCCTGAAGTTGAATCAAGACCATAGGAGTTATGATGAAGAAGTTATCCCACTTTTAACCGAAGTGATTCCAGTTTGCCCTGTTTGGAGAGTTTGCAATTTCTTCTTGATTCTAATCAAACCATAAGGAATCAAGATGTAAGAATCTTGATTTGGACTCATAATCAGTGGATATCACCCTGAAGTTGAATCAATATCATAGGAGTTATGATGAAGAAGTTATCCCACTTTTAACCGAAGTGATTCTAGTTTACCCTGTTTGGGATTTGGCAATTTCTTCTTGATTCAAATCAAACCAGAATGAATCAAGATGTAAGAAGCCTTATTTGTACTCATAAATCAGTGTAAATCACCCTGAAGTTGAATCAATATCATAGGAGTTATGATGAAGAAGTTTCCACTTTTAACCGAAGTAATTCCAGTTTACCCTGTTTGGAGATTTGGCAATTTCTTCTTGATTCTAATCAAACCAGAATGAATCACGATGTAAGAAGCTTGATTTGAACTCATAAATCATTGTAGAATCACCCTGAAGTTGAATCAATATCATTGGAGTTATGATAAGAAGTTATCCCACTTTTAACCGAAAGTGAATCCAGTTTACCCTGTTTGGAGATTTGGGAATTTCTTCTTGATTCTAATCAAACCAAAATGAATCAAGATGTAAGAAGCTTTATTTGGACTCATAAATCAGTGCAGAATCATCCCTGAAGTTGAAATCAATAGCATTGGACTTATGATGAAAGAAGTTATTCCACTTTTAACCGAAGTGATTCCAGTTTACCCTGTTTGGAGATTTGGCAATTTCTTCTTGATTCTAATCAAACCATAATGAATCAAGATGTAAGAATCTTGATTTGGACTCATAAATCAGTGGATAATCACCCTGAAGTTGAATCAATATCATAGGAGTTATGATGAAGATGTTATCCCACTTTTAACCGAAGTGGATTCAGTTTACCCTTTTGGATATTTGGCAATTTCTTCTTGATACTAATAAAACCAGAATGAATCACGATGTAAGAATCCTTGATTTGGACTCATAAATCAGTGTAGAATCACCCTGAAGTTGAATCAAGACCATAGGAGTTATGATGAAGAAGTTATCCCACTTTTAACCGAAGTGATTCCAGTTTGCCCTGTTTGGAGATTTTGCAATTTCTTCTTGATTATAATCAAACCATAAGGAATCAAGATATAAGAATCTTGATTTGGACTCATAAATCAGTGGATAATCACCCCGAAGTTGAATCAATATCATAGGAGTTATGATGAAGAAGTTATTCCACTTTTAACCGAAGTGATTCCAGTTTACCCTGTTTGGAGATTTGGCAATTTCTTCTTGATTCAAATTAAACCAGAATGAATCACGATGTAAGAAGCTTGATTTGTACTTATAAATCAGTGTAAATCACCCTGAAGTTGAATCAATAACATAGGAGTTATGATGAAGAAGTTATCCCACTTTTAACCGAAGTAAATCCAGTTTACCCTGTTTGGATATTTGGCAATTTCTTCTTGATTCTAATCAAATCAGAATGAATCACGATGTAAGAAGCTAGATTTGAACTCAAAAATCAGTGTATAATCACCCTGAAGTTGAATCAATATCATAGGAGTTATGATGAAGAAGTTATCCCACTTTTAACCGAAGTGAATCCAGTTTACCTTGTTTGGAGATTTGGCAATTTCTTCTTGATACTAATAAAACCAGAATGAATCACGATGTAAGAAGCTTGATTTGGACTCATAAATCCGTGTAGAATCACCCTGAAGTTGAATCAAGATCATAGGAGTTATGATGAAGAAGTTATCCCATTTTTAACCAAAGTGTTTCCAGTTTGCCCTTTTTGGAGAGTTTGCAATTTCTTCTTGATTCTAATCAAACCATAATGAATCAAGATGTAAGAATCTTGATTTGGACTCATAAATCAGTGGATAATCACCCTGAAGTTGAATCAATATCATAGGAGTTATGATGAAGAAGTTATCCCACTTTTAACCGAAGTGATTCCATTTTACCCTGTTTGGAGATTTGACAATTTCTTCTTGATTCTATTCAAACCAGAATGAATCACGATGTAAGAAGCTTTATTTGTACTCATAAATCAGTGTAAATCACCCTGAAGTTGAATCAATATCATATGAGTTATGATGAAGAAGTTATCCCACTTTTAACCGAAGTAAATCCAGTTTACCCTGTTTGGAGATTTGGCAATTTCTTCTTGATTCTAATCAAACTAGAATGAATCACGATGTAAGAAGCTTGATTTGAACTCAAAAATCAGTGTAGAATCACCCTGAAGTTGAATCAATATTATTGGAGTTATGATGAAGAAGTTATCCCACTTTTAACCGAAGTGATTCCAGTTTACCCTGTTTGGAGATTTGGCAATTTCTTCTTGATTCAAATCAAACCAGAATGAATCACGATGTAAGAAGCTTGATTTGTACTCATAAATTAGTGTAAATCACCCTGAAGTTGAATCAATATCATAGGAGTTATGATGAAGAAGTTATCCCACTTTTAACCGAAGTAAATCCAGTTTACCCTGTTTGGAGATTTGGCAATTTCTTCATGATTCTAATCAAACCAGAATGAATCACGTTGTAAGAAGCTTGATTTGAACTCAAAAATCATTGTAGAATCACCCTGAAGTTGAATCAATATCATAGGAGTTATGATGAAGAAGTTATCCCACTTTTAACCGAAGTGATACCAGTTTACCCCGTTTGGAGATTTGGCAATTTCTTCTTGATTTAAATCAAACCAGAATGAATCACGATGTAAGAAGCTTGATTTATACTCATAAATCAGTGTAAATCACCCTGAATTTGAATCAATATCATAGGAGTTATGATGAAGAAGTTATCCCACTTTTAACCGAAGTAAATCCAATTTACCCTGTTTGGAGATTTGGCAATTTCTTCTTGATTCTAATCAAACCAGAATGAATCACGATGTAAGAAGCTTGATTTGAACTCATAAATCATTTTAGAATCACCCTGAAGTTGAATCAATATCATTGGAGTTATGATAAAGAAGTTATCTCACTTTTAACCGAAATGAATCCAGTTTACCCTGTTTGGAGATTTGAGAATTTCTTCTTGATACTAATCAAACCAAAATGAATCAAGATGTAAGAAGCTTGATTTGGACTCATAAATCAGTGTAGAATCATCCTGAAGTTGAATCAATATCATAGGACTTATGATGAAGAAGTTATCCACTTTTAACCGAAGTGATTCCAGTTTACCCTGTTTGGAGATTTGGCAATTTCTTCTTGATTCTAATCAAACCATAATGAATCAAGATGTAAGAATCTTGATTTGGACTCATAAATCAGTGGATAATCACCCTGAAGTTGAATCAATATCATAGGAGTTATGATGAAGAAGTTATCCCACTTTTAACCGAAGTGATTCCAGTTTACCCTGTTTGGAGATTTGGCAATTTCTTCTTGATACTAATCAAACCAGAATGAATCACGATGTAAGAAGCTTGATTTGACTCATAAATCAGTGTAGAATCACCCTGAAGTTGAATCAATATCATAGGAGTTATGATGAAGAAGTTATCCCACTTTTAACCGAAGTGATTCCAGTTTACCCTGTTTGGAGATTTGGCAATTTCTTCTTGATTCTAATCAAACCAGAATGAATCAAGATGTAAGAATCTTGATTTGGACTCATAAATCAGTGGATAATCACCCTGAAGTTGAATCAATATCATAGGAGTTATGATGAAGATGTTATCCCACTTTTAACCGAAGTGGATCCAGTTTACCCTGTTTGGAGATTTGGCAATTTCTTCTTGATACTAATAAAACCAGAATGAATCACGATGTAAGAAGCCTGATTTGGACTCATAAATCAGTGTAGAATCACCCTGAAGTTGAATCAAGACCATAGGAGTTATGATGAAGAAGTTATCCCACTTTAAACCGAAGTGATTCCAGTTTGCCCTGTTTGGAGAGTTTGCAATTTCTTCTTGATTATAATCAAACCATAAGGAATCAAGATGTAAGAATCTTGATTTGGACTCATAAAACAGTGGATAATCACCCCGAAGTTGAATCAATATCATAGGAGTTATGATGAAGAAGTTATCCCATTTTTAACCGAAGTGATTCTAGTTTACCCTGTTTGGAGATTTGGCAATTTCTTATTGATTCAAATCAAACCAGAATGAATCACGATGTAAGAAGCTTGACTTGTACTTATAAATCAGTTTAAATCACCCTGAAGTTGAATCAATATCATAGGAGTTATGATGAAGAAGTTATCCCACTTTTAACCGAAGTGATTCCAGTTTGCCATGTTTGGAGATTTGGCAATTTATTCTTGATACTAATAAAACCAGAATGAATCACGATGTAAGAAGCTTGATTTAGACTCATAAATCAGCGTAGAATCACCCTGAAGTTGAATCAAGATCATAGGAGTTATGATGAAGAAGTTATCCCACTTTTAACCGAAGTGACTCCAGTTTACCCTGTTTGGAGATTTGGTAATTTCTTCTTGATACAAATAAAACCAGAATGAATCACGATGTAAGAATCTTGATTTGGACTCATAAATCAGTGTAGAATCACCCTGAAGTTGAATCAAGATCATAGGAGTTATGATGAAGAAGTTATCCCACTTTTAACCGAAGTTATTCCAGTATGCCCTGTTTGTAGAGTTGGCAATTTCTTCTTGATTCTAATCAAACCATAATGAATCAAGATGTAAGAAGCTTGATTTGAACTCAAAAATCAGTGTAGAATCACCCTGAAGTTGAATCAATACTATTGGAGTTATGATGAAGAAGTTATCCCACTTTTAACTGAAGTGAATCCAGTTTACCCTGTTTGGATATTTGGCAATATCTTCTTGATTCTATTGAAACCATAAGGAATCAAGATGTAAGAATATTGATTTGGACTCATAAATCAGTGGATAATAACCCCGAAGTTGAATCAATATCATAGGAGTTATGATGAAGAAGTTATCCCACTTTTAACCGAAGTGATTCTAGTTTACCCTGTTTGGAGATTTGGCAATTTCTTCTTGATTCAAATCAAACCAGAATGAATCACGATGTAAGAAGCTTGATTTATACTCATAAATCAGTGTAAATCACCATGAAGTTGAATCAATAATATAGGAGTTATGATGAAGAAGTTTTCCACTTTTAACCGAAGTAAATCCAGTTTACCCTATTTGGAGATTTGGCAATTTCTTCTTGATTCTAATCAAACCAGAATGAATCACGATGTAAGAAGCTTGATTTGAACTCATAAATAATTGTAGAATCACCCTGAAGTTGAATCAATATCATCGGAGTTATGATAAAGAAGTTATCCCACTTTTAACCGAAATGAATCCAGTTTACCCTGTTTGGAGATTTGGAATTTCTTCTTGATTCTAATCAAAACAAAATGAATCAAGATGTAAGAAGCTTGATTTGGACTCATAAATCAGTGCAGAGTCATCCTGAAGTTGAATCAATAGCATTGGACTTATGATAAAGAAGTTATTCCACTTTTAACCGAAGTGATTCCAGTTTACCCTGTTTGGAGATTTGGTAATTTCTTCTTGATTCTAATCAAACCATAATGAATCAAGATTTAAGAATAATGATTTGGACTCATAAATCAGTGGATAATCACCCTGAAGTTGAATCAATATCATAGGAGTTATGATGAAGATATCCCACTTTTAACCGAAGTGGATTCAGTTTACCCTGTTTGGAGATTTGGCAATTTCATCTTGATACTAATAAAACCATAATGAATCACGATGTAAGAAGTCTGATTTGGACTCATAAATCAGTGTAGAATCACCCTGAAGTTGAATCAAGACCATAGGAGTTATGATGAAGAAGTTATCCCACTTTTAACCGAATTGATTCCAGTTTGCCCTGTTTGGAGAGTTTGCAATTTCTTCTTGATTATAATTAAACCATAAGGCATCAAGATGTAAGAATCTTGATATGGACTAATAAAACAGTGGATAATCACCCCGAAGTTGAATCAATATCATAGGAGTTATGATGAAGAAGTTATCCCACTTTTAACCGAAGTGATTCCAATTTACCCTGTTTGGAGATTTGGCAATTTTTTCATGATTCAAATCAAACCAGAATGAATCACGATGTAAGAAGCTTGATTTGTACTTATAAATCAGTGTAAAATCATCCTGAAGTTGAATCAATAACATAGGAGTTATGATGAAGAAGTTATCCCACTTTTAACCGAAGTAAATCCAGTTTACCCTGTTTGGATATTTGGAAAATTCTTCTTGATTCTAATCAAACCAGAAACAATCACGATGTAGGAAGCTAGATTTGAACTCAAAAATCAGTGTATAATCACCCTGAAGTTGAATCAATATTATTGGAGTTATGATGAAGAAGTTATCCCACTTTTAACCGAAGTAAATCCAGTTTACTCTGTTTGGAGATTTGGCAATTTCTTCTTGATTCTAATCAAACCAGAATGAATCACGATGTAAGAAGCTTGATTTGAACCCATAAATCATTGTAGAATCACCCTGAAGTTGAATCAATATCATTGGAGTTATGCTGAAGAAGTTATCCTACTTTTAACCGAAGTGATTCCAGTTTGCCCTGTTTGGAGATTTGGAAATTTCTTCTTGATTCAAATCAAACCAGAATGAATTACGATGTAAGAAGCTTGACTTTTACTTATAAATCAGTGTAAATCACCCTGAAGTTGAATCAATATCATAGGAGTTATGATGAAGAAGTTATCCCACTTTTAACCGAAGCGATTATAGTTTGCCATGTTTGGAGATTTGGCAATTTATTCTTGATACTAATAAAACCATAATGAATCACGATGTAAGAAGCTTGATTTGGACTCATTAATCAGTGTAGAGTCACCCTGAAGTTGAATCAAGATCATAGGAGTTATGATGAAGAAGTTATCACACTTTTAACCGAAGTGACTCCAGTTTACCCTGTTTGGAGATTTGGTAATTTCTTCTTGATACAAATAAAACCTGAATGAATCACGATGTAAGAAGCTTGATTTATACTCATAAATCAGTGTAAATCATCCTGAAGTTGAATCAATATCATAGGAGTTATGATGAAGAAGTTATCCCACTTTTAACCGAAGTAAATCCAGTTTACCCTGTTTGGAGATTTGGCAATTTCTTCTTGATTCTAATCAAACCAGAATGAATCACGATGTAAGAAGCTTGATTTGAACTCATAAATCATTGTATAATCACCCTGAAGTTGAATCAATATCATTGGAGTTATGATAAAGAAGTTATCCCACTTTTAACCGAAATGAATCCAGTTTACCCTGTTTGGAGATTTGGGAATTTCTTCTTGATTCTAATCAAACCAAAATGAATCAAGATGTAAGAAGCTTGATTTGGACTCATAAATCAGTGCAGAATCATCCTGAAGTTGAATCAATAGCATTGGACTTATGATAAAGAAGTTATTCCACTTTTAACTGAAGTGATTCCAGTTTACCCTGTTTGGAGATTTGGCAATTTCTTCTTGATTCTAATCAAACCATAATGAATCAAGATGTAAGAATCTTGATTTGGACTCATAAATCAGTGGATAATCACCATGAAGTTGAATCAATATCATAGGAGTTATGATGAAGATGTTATCCCACTTTTAACCGAAGTGGATTCAGTTTACCCTGTTTGGAGATTTGGCAATTTCTTCTTGATACTAATAAAACCAGAATGAATCACGATTTAAGAAGCCTGATTTGGACTCATAAATCATTGTAAAATCACCCTGAAATTGAATCAAGACCATAGGAGTTATAATGAAGAAGTTATTCCACTTTTAACCGAATTGATTCCAGTTTGCCTTGTTTGGAGAGTTTGCAATTTCTTCTTGATTATAATCAAACCATAAGGAATCAAGATGTAAGAATCTTGATTTGGACTCATAAAACAGTGGATAATCACCCCGAAGTTGAATCAATATCATAGGAGTTATGATGAAGAAGTTATCCCACTTTTAACCGAAGTGATTCCAGTTTACCCTGTTTGGAGATTTGGCAATTTCTTCTTGATTCAAATCAAAACAGAATGAATAACGATGCAAGAAGCTTTATTTTTACTCATAAATCAGTGTAGAATCACCCTGAAGTTGAATCAATATTATTGGAGTTATGATGAAGAAGTTAGCCCACTTTTAACCAAAGTGATTCCAGTTTACCCTGTTTGGAGATTTGGCAATTTCTTCTTGATTCAAATCAAACCAGAATGAATCACGATGTAAGAAGCTTGATTTGTACTCATAAATTAGTGTAAATCACCCTGAAGTTGAATCAATATCATAGGAGTTATGATGAAGAAGTTATCCCACTTTTAACCGAAGTAAATCCAGTTTACCCTGTTTGGAGATTTGACAATTTCTTCTTGATTCTAATCAAACCAGAATGAATCACGATGTAAGAAGCTTGATTTGAACTCAAAAATCAGTGTAGAATCACCCTGAAGTTGAATCAATATTATTGGAGTTATGATGAAGAAGTTATCCCACTTTTAACCGAAGTGATTCCAGTTTACCCTGTTTGGAGATTTGGCAATTTCTTCTTGATTCAAATCAAACCAGAATGAATAACGATGTAAGAAGCTTGATTTGTACTCATAAATTAGCGTAAATCACCCTGAAGTTGAATCAATATCATAGGAGTTATGATGAAGAAGTTATCCCACTTTTAAACGAAGTGATTCCAGTTTATCCTTTTTGGAGATTTGGCAATTTATTCTTGATACTAATAAAACCAGAATGAATCATGATGTAAGAATCTTGATTTGGACTCATAAATCAGTGGATAATCACCCTGAATTTGAATCAGTATCATAAGAGTTATGATGAAGAAGTTATCCCACTTTTAACCAAAGTGATTCCAGTTTACCCTGTTTGGAGATTTGGCAATTTCTTCTTGATTCAATTCAAACCAGAATGAATCACGATGTAATAAGCTTTATTTTACTCATAAATCAGTGTAAATCACCCTGAAGTTGAATCAATATCATATGAGTTATGATGAAGAAGTTATCCCACTTTTAACCGAAGTAAATCCAGTTTACCCTGTTTGGAGATTTGGCAATTTCTTCTTGATTCTAATCAAACCAGAATGAATCACGATGTAAGAAGCTTTATTTGAACTCAAAAATCAGTGTAGAATCACCCTGAAGTTGAATCAATATCATTGGAGTTATGATGAAGAAGTTATCCCACTTTTAACCGAAGTGATTCCAGTTTACCCTGTTTGGAGATTTGGCAATTTCTTCTTGATTCAAATCAAACCAGAATGAATAACGATGTAAGAAGCTTGATTTGTACTCATAAATTAGTGTAAATCACCCTGAAGTTGAATCAATATCATAGGAGTTATGATGAAGAAGTTATCCCACTTTTAACCGAAGTGATTCCAGTTTATCCTATTTGGAGATTTGGCAATTTATTCTTGATACTAATAAAACCAGAATGAATCATGATGTAAGAAGCTTGATTTGGACTCATAAATCAGTGGATAATCACCCTGAATTTGAATCAGTATCATAGGAGTTATGATGAAGAAGTTATCCCACTTTTAACCGAAGTGATTCCAGTTTACCCTGTTTGGAGATTTGGCAATTTCTTCTTGATTCAATTCAAACCAGAATGAATCACGATGTAATAAGCTTTATTTTTACTCATAAATCAGTGTAAATCACCCTGAAGTTGAATCAATATCATATGAGTTATGATGAAGAAGTTATCCCACTTTTAACCGAAGTAAATCCAGTTTACCCTGTTTGGAGATTTGGCAATTTCTTCTTGATTCTAATCAAACCAGAATGAATCACGATGTAAGAAGCTTGATTTGAACTCAAAAATCAGTGTAGAATCACCCTGAAGTTGAATCAATATCATTGGAGTTATGATGAAGAAGTTATCCCACTTTTAACCGAAGTGATTCCAGTTTACCCTGTTTGGAGATTTGGCAATTTCTTCTTGATTCAAATCAAACCAGAATGAATCACGATGTAAGAAGCTTGATTTGTACTCATAAATTTGTGTAAATCACCCTGAAGTTGAATCAATATCATAGGAGTTATGATGAAGAAGTTATCCCACTTTTAACCGAAGTGATTCCAGTTTATCCTGTTTGGATATTTGGAAATTTATTCTTGATACTAATAAAACTAGAATGAATCACGATGTAAGAAGCTTGATTTGGACTCATAAATCCGTGTAGAATCACCCTGAAGTTGAATCAAGATCATAGTGATATAGGCACCAAATAGCACCTAACTCAACCTGGACTAAAGGATAGAAGGATCAGGAAACCGGTATAGGAGTGACTTGGAATGGATGGGGAATGAGAGGGTGTGTAGATGGAATGGATTCCGGTTGCTTGATGATTGAATATAACCAATGGAGGATGGGAAACAACAAATGGTCGTATAACCAACTTGTTATCTCACTGGATGGATGATGGCGTGAGGATGGAGTGTGGATCCAAGCTGCTTGTTCGTGTAAACAACTCAACAAGGACTAGGAGAGGGAGATGGAATGAATAGATTGTTCTTCACAATCTGATGGATCGAAAGTCGCCACAAACTCTATGGAATGAGCTTGATAAGACAAGATGCTCTCAATGCTGCTTCTCACACACACGGAAAGACTTAGGGTTTTAGTTGCTAAAGGCAAACTGACTCATATATTTCATAAAGGTTGAAAATACAAGGCTGCTTATAGGGGCTTATATACTCGCCGATGCAGCTATGCCCTTCTAGGGGTCTTTGAAGCAAATTTATTACATGACTCAATCTTAGGACCTAAATAAAGCAATAGGCTAAACAATCCCTGGTTTTATTCGAATTGAAATAAAGAAAAGACTCAAACCCTGCAAGGAAATCAAGTAAATCGAATATTGAAATGAGCTTACCTTACTTACCTCTTTTGATGGATTTGAAGTTGAATAAGGTAACCGTTGGGGCTGGGAGACGATCATAGGAGTGAAATGATGTCGTTTGAAGGCTTGTCTCTTCCCCTTGATACTCACCGTTTCACTTAAGTGGGGAGATGGTGAATAAGGAAACCATCTCCTTGTTTGGAATGATAGACCATAGGTTAGTATCATTTCTTGGACCGTCTTGTATAACATAAGATGTGTCTTGTGTAGCTTCTGATCCTGAAATGGAGAGCTTGTCTAGACGGTTAGTGATGTCTTCTAAGTTGGGGTTGGTGATTGCCTTGGCAAACAACCCTTCAATGGCTTCACAGAAGCTTGCAATCACCCCCTTGGTTCCTGATCTTGTTCTTGGTGCTTGTCTAATTTGAACTCATAAATCATTGTAGAATCACCCTGAAGTTGAATCAATATCATTGGAGTTATGATAAAGAAGTTATCCCACTTTTAACCGAAATGAATCCAGTTTACCCTGTTTGGAGATTTGGGAATTTCTTCTTGATTCTAATCAAACCAAAATGAATCAAAATGTAAGAAGCTTGATTTGGACTCATAAATCAGTTGAGAATCATCCTTAAGTTGAATCAATAGCATTGGACTTATGATAAAGAAGTTATTCCACTTTTAATCGAAGTGATTCCAGTTTACCCTGTTTGGAAATTTGGCAATTTCTTCTTGATTCTAATCAAACCATAAGGAATCAAGATGTAAGAATCTTGATTTGGACTCATAAATAAGTGGATAATCACCCTGAAGTTGAATCAATATCATAGGAGTTATGATGAAGATGTTATCCCACTTTTAACCGAAGTGGATCCAGTTTACCCTGTTTGGAGATTTGACAATTTCTTCTTGATACTAATAAAACCAGAATGAATCACGATGTAAGAAGCTTGATTTGGACTCATAAATCAGTGTAGAATCACCCTGAAGTTAAATCAAGACCATAGGAGTTATGATGAAGAAGTTATCCCACTTTTAACCGAAGTGATTCCAGTTGGCCCTGTTTGGAGAGTTTGCAATTTCTTCTTGATTCTAATCAAACCATAAGGAATCACGATATAAGAAGCCTGATTTGGACTCATAAATCAGTGGATAATCACCCCGAAGTTGAATTAATATCATAGGAGTTATGATGAAGAAGTTATCCCACTTTTAACCGAAGTGATTCCAGTTTACCCTGTTTGGAGATTTGGCAATTTCTTCTTGATTCAAATCAAAACAGAATGAATAACGATGTAAGAAGCTTTATTTTTACTCATAAATCAGTGTAGAATCACCCTGAAGTTGAATCAATATTATTGGAGTTATGATGAAGAAGTTATCCCACTTTTAACCGAAGTGATTCCAGTTTACCCTGTTTTGAGATTTGACAATTTCTTCTTGATTCAAATCAAACCAGAATTAATCACGATGTAAGAAGCTTGATTTGTACTCATAAATAAGTTTAGAATACCCCTGAAGTTGAATCAAGATCATAGGAGTTATGATGAAGAAGTTATCCCACTTTTAACCGAAGTGATTCCAGTTTGTCCTGTTTGGAGAGTTTGAAATTTCTTCTTGATTCTAATCAAACCATAATGAATCAAGATGTAATAACCTTGATTTGGACTCATAAATCAGTGGATAATCACCCTGAAGTTGAATCAATATCATAGGAGTTATGATGAAGAAGTTATCCCACTTTTAACCGAAGTGAATCCAGTTTACCGTGTTTGGAGATTTGGCAATTTCTTCTTGATACTAATTAAACTAGAATGAATCACGATGTAAGAAGCTTGATTTGGACTCATAAATCAGTGTAGAATCACCCTGAAGTTGAATCAAGATCATAGGAGTTTTGATGAATAAGTTATCCCACTTTTAAACAAAGTGACTCCAATTTTTCTTGTTTGGAGATTTGGCAATTTCTTCTTGATTCTAATCAAACCAGAATGAACCACGATGTAAGAAGCTTGATTTGGACTCATAAATCAGTGCAGAATCATCCTGAAGTTGAATCAATATCATTGGACTTATGATGAAGAAGTTATTCAACTTTTAACCGAAGTGATTCCAGTTTACTCTGTTTGGAGATTTGGCAATTTCTTCTTGATTCAAATCAAACCAGAATGAATCACGATGTAAGAAGCTTGATTTGTACTTATAAATCTGTTTAAATCACCATGTAGTTGAATCAATATAAGAGGAGTTATGATGAAGAAGTTATCACACTTTTAACCGAAGTGAATCAAGTTTACCTTGTTTGGAGATTTGGCAATTTCTTCTTGATTCTAATCAAACCAGAATGAATCACGATGTAAGAAGTTATCCCACTTTTAACCGAAGTAAATCCAGTTTACCCTGTTTGGAGATTTGGTAATTTCTTCTTGATTCAATTCAAACCAGAATGAATCACGATGTAAGAAGCTTGATTTGGACTCATAAATCCGTGTAGAATCACCCTGAAGTTGAATCAAGATCATAGGAGTTATGATGAAGAAGTTATCCCACTTTTAACCGAAGTGATTCCAGTTTGCCCTGTTTGGAGAGTTTGCAATTTCTTCTTGATTATAATCAAACCATAATGAATCAAGATGTAAGAATCTTGATTTGGACTCATAAATCAGTGGATAATCACCTTGAAGTTGAATCAATATCATAGGAGTTATGGTGAAGATGTTATCCCACTTTTAACCGAAGTGGATCCAGTTTACCCTGTTTGGAGATTTGGTAATTTCTTCTTGATACTAATAAAACCAGAATGAATCACTATGTAAGAAGCTTGATTTGGACTCATAAATCAGTGTATAATCACCCTGAAGTTGAATCAAGACCATAGGAGTTATGATGAAGACGTTATCCCACTTTTAGCCGAAGTGATTCCAGTTTGCCCTGTTTGGAGAGTTGGCAATTTCTTCTTGATACTAATAAAACCAGAATGAATCAAGATGTAAGAAGCTTTATTTTGACTCATAAATCAGTGTAGAATCACCCTGAAGTTGAATCAAGATCATAGGAGTTATGATGAAGAAGTTATCCCACTTTTAACCGAAGTGATTCCAGTTTGCCCTGTTTGGAGAGTTTGCAATTTCTTCTTGATTCTAATCAAACCATAATGAATCAAGATTTAAGAATCTTGATTTGGACTCATAAATCAGTGGATAATCACCCTGAAGTTGAATCAATATCATAGGAGTTATGATGAAGATGTTATCCCACTTTTAACCGAAGTGGATCCAGTTTACCCTGTTTGGAGATTTGGCAATTTCTTCTTGATACTAATGTTGACATGAAGAAATAAAGAGCAAGAGAAGCAAGAGGATTTGAATTAGGCAATAAGAGGAGTTTACTTGGTTAACAAGACTGGCCGTACAACCTAAGTGTGACTTGCAAGCAAAGGAAGCCAAGAGTAAAGTATGGGCGAGTGTATCTCATTCAGAATACTCAAATATACTTGCCAAGGCAATATGACCGTTGGAGATGCAGCTCACGTGAAGGGTTGAGGTTTAGGCCACCACCAGAAGCTAGGAGAGGTCACTTTCAGCCTGCTTTGTCTTCTACCAAGCAGTTGGACTCTTCCTCCTTTGTTTATTCTTATCTTGGGGTTTACTAAATTAATAGTTTCCTAGGATATTTTGTATGGCCTATTTATGTAACACATTCAGCAAGATAATAGACCAAGGAAATCATATTCTCTCCTTCTCTCTCTCTCTCACTCACGAAATCCCTCACTCTCTCTCCTGTTCTTACTATTCTTCACATTTCCAGCAACAAACTCTTTCTTAATCTCATTTAAACACTCACTAAATTACTAAAAATCACATGGTATCAGAGCTGTATGCTCTTGAGACCTAAATCTCCCTACTCTCTTTACTTACTTCCGCAAATTCTCTGAGTTTCATTTCTATTTTTGGCAAAGTTCATCTTGTTCTTCAGCTGTTCATCATTTCCAGCTCCAGAAATTGCCAAAAATGGAAAAGTCTACTTAAATTGAGTAAAGGTGATTTCGACCAAGAAAATGAAGAAGGAGAACCTTATTCCAGTGACCCTAGAGGGTCCTAACTATCTTTTATGGTCAAGAGTGGCCAGAGTTACCTTGGGAAGTCATGGACTTTGGGACAGCCATATCATGGAGGCTGAAATTTCAAAGAGGATGGCTCAAGAGGATAGTCAGGCTACTTGTATGAAGCATGAAGCCAAGTGGGTTCAAGAGGAACAGCAAGCACTTGGAATTATACACAGCTCTCTGTCTGAACAGATCTTGGAGGATCATTATCACATCAGAATCGCCAAGAATCTATGGGAGAAGCTTCAAAATATTTATGGGAATCTATGGGAGAGTCTTCAAGCTGTCTATGAGCAAGACAAAGTTTTCAGTCTTCTCCTAAACTTGGATTTACCCTGCAAAAGTCTGATAAGTCATATTATTCAAGAAAGGAAGCTGCCAAGTTCCCAAGGAAGCCAGCCGAGTACATTTGAGCTCAAGGAGTTTGAGTATCAAGTAATTGAAGGAAGAACCATGTATTCAGCATTCTGTGGTGATTCTAATGAAGGAGGAACATGGAGGAGTATGGCAGGGGCGACCAATTCTGATGGTCCAGTGACCAGAAGAGACTTTGATGCCTTTATAAAAGCTGCCAAGGCCCTTATCTCACCCAAGGAGGTTGGTAATTATTCTCCTGACTCTAAACCCATTATTATAGATTCAGGAGCTAGCCATCACATGATTAGTGATAGGAACCTGGTTAGTAATATCAAACCTGCCTCAGGGAATGTGCTTATAGCAAATGGTGATAAGGTTAAGATAGAAGGGATAGGGAACCTTAGGTTGTTTGATAAAGAATCAACTGCCTTGTATATGCCTCAGTTTACATCAAATTTGCTATCAGTGAAAAGAGCAACCGTTGATCTGAATTGTCAAGTTGTCTTTAGACCTGATGAGGTTGAGTTTCAAGACTTGAAGACAGGGCAGGTTATTGGTAGAGGGCACAGCCATCAGGAACTGTATCACCTAGAGAAGACTAAGATATCTGGTGCAACGCCTGCTCACTGCCTGATCAGTGCTTCTAATGGGGTTGAGAGCACCATATGGCACTCTAGATTGGGACATCCCCATACTAGAGCATTGAACTTGATGCTTCCGGGTATGGTGTTTCAGAATGATGAATGTGAAGCATGTATCTTGGGGAAGCATTGTAGGACAGTCTTTCCAAGGTCTAGCACTATCTATGAGAAGTGTTTCGACCTGGTTCATTCTGATGTGTGGACAGCACCGTGTCTTTCCAGAGAGAATCACAAGTACTTTGTCACCTTCATTGATGAGAAGTCAAAATACACATGGGTGACTCTGATTCAGACAAAAGACCGGGTGCTGGAGGCATTCAAGAACTTCCATAATCATGTTTCCAACCATTTCAATGCCAAGTTGAAGATTCTCAGGTCTGATAATGGTGGAGAGTACACTAGTCAAGCATTTAAGCAATATCTAGCTCAGCATGGGATCATTCAGCAAACTAGCTGTCCTTACACACCACAACAAAATGGTGTAGCTGAGAGGAAAAATCGACATCTGATGGAGGTGGCCAGGAGCATGATGTTCCATACAAGTGTACCTAAAAGGTTTTGGGGAGATGCAGTCATGACAGCATGCTACTTGATCAACCGGATTCCAACCAGAATTCTTCAAGACCAATCTCCATTTGAGGTATTGAACAAAACTAGACCATCTATTGATCATATGCGTGTGTTTGGGTGTCCTTGCTTTGTCTTGATACCAGGAGAGCAAAGAAATAAACTAGAGGCCAAGAGTACAAGAGCTATGTTCATTGGCTACTCTCCAAACCAAAAGGGTTATAAGTGTTATGAACCAGAGACTAGGAGAGTCCTGGTATCTCGAGATGTGAAGTTTGTGGAATCTAGAGGATACTACAACAACAAAGATTGGAGTGAACTTGAGAATCTATCCCAATCAACCTCGGATAGAGCAAACAATCTTCGACGGGTAATGGAGAGTATTGGGATCAGTATACCTATGGATAAGAGAGGTACTGAACCAGATGAGGCTAGACAAGCTCCCACTCAGTCTAGTGAAGCTGAGACCACCACTGATGAGTTTGAGGGTCAGGAGATTCCCCACCTTGACCATGAGGGGGGCAACAATGCTGAGCCACAATCCGAAAACTCAGCACCAATTCATGGTCAAGATGAGCAACAAGATCAAGAAGCACCAGTGGTAAATGAGAACCAACCCTCAGCCAATGAAGAAGAGGTTCAAAATGAAGAATCACAACCAGTACTAAGGAGGAGTACTAGAATCAAACAGCCGGCCTCTAATTGGATCAACACAAGGGTCTACTTCAACTCACAAGCTGTAGCTCATCCTATACAAGCAACATGCTCCCTAGCTCAATATCCTATGGATCATCAAGCTTTCATCACTAACCTTGATGAGGCTTACATACCAAGGTCATATGAAGAGGCTATGGCAATTAAGGAATGGAGAGATTCAGTAAGAGATGAGATGGGTGCTATGGAGAAAAATGGAACCTGGTTTGAAACTGAACTTCCCAAAGGCAAGAAGGCAGTAACAAGCATGCTGTTGTTCACAATTAAGTACTTAGCCAATGGGAAACCTGAGAGGAAGAAGACCAGGCTGGTAGCAAGAGGCTACACTCAAGTATATGGTGAGGACTATCTTGAAACCTTTGCACCAGTGGCAAAGCTTCACACCATAAGGATTTTGCTTTCTCTTGCTGTGAATTTGGAATGGGATCTTTGGCAAATGGATGTCAAGAATGCATTCTTACAAGGAGAGCTAGAAGATGAAGTATACATGCGGCCTCCACCAGGGATGGAAAACATGGTCAAACCTGGTAATGTATTGAGGCTGAGGAAGGCAATCTATGGTCTGAAGCAATCTCCAAGAGCCTGGTATCACAAACTGAGCACAACCCTTAATGGAAGAGGGTTTGTGAAATCTGAAGCTGATCACACTTTGTTTACTCTCACCAGCCAGCAAGGGATCATTGTGATTCTCATCTATGTGGATGATATCATCATCACAGGCAGTGATAAAGAGGGGATCAGCTCCACCAAAGCATTCCTCAAGGCAACATTTGATATCAAGGATTTGGGAGAGCTCAAATATTTTCTTGGGATTGAGATGTGTAGATCCAAGGAGGGACTGTTTCTGTCCCAAAGGAAATACACCCTTGATGTATTAAAGGAAGCTGGAGACCTTGGTGGTAGAGCTGCTAAAACACCTCTAGAGGAGGGATACAAAGTAATGCGTGAGGGGGAGTATGAAGACAAGGCTTATGAAGATGTGAAGCACTATAGGAGAATGGTGGGAAAACTCATATATCTCACTATCACAAGACCAGATGTGTGCTTCGCAGTCAACCAAGTAAGCCAACATATGCAAGCCCCCAAGATACATCATTGGAACATGGTTGAAAGAATTCTGAGGTACTTAAGAGAAGCACCAGGACAAGGAGTTTGGATGGGTTGCAACAAGAGTACTGAGATAGTTGGTTATTGTGATGCTGATTGGGCTGGAGATAGGATAGATAGGAGGTCTACAACCGGCTATTGTACTTTCATTGGAGGTAATTTAGTAACATGGAAGAGCAAGAAGCAGAAGGTGGTCTCATGTTCAAGTGCTGAGGCAGAGTATAGAGCCATGAGAAAGCTCACAAGTGAACTGATTTGGATTAAAGGGTTGCTTAAGGACTTGGGAATTGAGACTACCACACCCATCACCATGCACTGTGATAACCAGGCTGCAATACACATAGCTTCCAACAATGTGTTCCATGAGAGAACTAAACACATTGAGGTGGATTGTCATAAGGTGAGGCAAGCCGTGGAGCAGAAAGTCATCTTGCCTTGCTATACCAGAAGTGAAGACCAGCTAGCTGACATCTTTACCAAGGCTGCTAGCACCAAAGTCTGTGAGTTCATTCATCCAAAGCTTGGACTCATAGATCTCACATGTCACTGATCCTCTTGCCATGAAGTGTTCTACTCTTTTTCCTTGGTGTGGTTTTTGTCCCATGCGGTTTTTACTAGCTGAGGTTTTAATGAGGGAATGCTTCATGGCTTCCAAGCTTGACTTGTTCCACATGGTCAAGCTTGAGGGGGAGTGTTGACATGAAGACATGAATGATAGAGAAGAATAAATCAAGGCTTGAGGAACCAAAGAGGATGTTGACTAAAGGCAGAGAATCTTTAGGGAGAGAAGTCACATGTTGTGTTAAGGAGAGTGGACCACATAGCTCCTGTCCCTTTCCTACATTGCTGGACGTGCCTCTGCTCCTCCTCAGACTGTCCCTGCCATTCCTCAGTCCCTGGCATCTCTCAGACTGTCCCTGGCATCCCTCAGTCCCTGCCATTGCTCAGTCCCATTAATTTATTCTTTTCTTTATTCAAACTTGTCTGATTATTTTATGTATTGTCTGGTCTATATAAAGACATGTATCCAGAACTAAGAAAGGCAAGGAAATCATATTCTCTCCTTCTCTCTCTCTCTCACTCACGAAATTCTTCACTCTCTCTCCTGTTCTTACTATTCTTCACATTTCCAGCAACAAACTCTTTCTTAATCTCATTTAAACACTCACTAATTACTAAAACTCACAAAACTCTCTCGGATATAGCCCCTTCTCCATGAGTTCTTCCACTTGTCTTTGCAACTCCTTGGTCTCAACCGGATTGCTTCTATATGCTGGACGGTTTGGAAGTGTTGATCCTGGCACAAAGTCTATCTGGTGCTCAATCCCTCTCAATGGTGGTAGACCAATGGGATTGTCCTCTGGAAACACATCTTGGAACTCCTGTAAAAGAGAAACCATCTCACTCGGATACACCGGTGTAGGGTCAGTTAAGTTCAATAGAGTCTCCTTAAACACAAGTAATATAGCTGATTGTTTAGAGTTGAGAGTTCTTTTGATATCACCCATGTTTGCATAGAAGTTTGGCTGCTTAGTTCCAGCCGGTTTTAGATCAATCTCCTTCTTCTTTTGGAGTTGAACTTGATCTTGTTGCACTTCCTTGGGTGTCAAGGGAACCAGAGTAGTCTTCTTGCCCTTGAACAGAAAGGAATGCTTGTTGGTGAAGCCATCATGGATCACACGCCTATCAGATTGCCATGGCCTTCCAAGGAGTATGTGACCAGCTTGCATTGGCAACACATCACACAAGACTTCATCTTCATATCTCCCAATGGATAAGGGAATAAGAACTTGACTTGAGACCTTCATGGTGCCTTCTTCATTCAGCCATTGCAACCGGTATGGCTTGGGATGCTTTTGAACCTTCAAACCCAACTTCTGGACCATTGTCTCACTCGCAGCATTCACACAACTTCCTCCATCTACAATGAGGCTGCACACTTTTCCTTGGACCAAGCACCGGGTGTAGAAGAGGTTCTCACGCTGCTCTAGCTCCTCAGCCTTGTTTTGCAAGCTTAGAAGTCTTCTTGCTACTAAAAGCTTCCCCTGGACTGGTCCTTCTTCAAGCTCTTCCTCAGTGTCTTCTTGGTCAGACTCGGTGTTGTCTTCTCCTGAGGTGTACTCTCCATCTTCTCGCAAGAACATGACTCTCTTGTTGGTACACTCATTGGCATAGTGTCCTCTTCCTTGGCACTTGAAGCACTTGACATCACGAGCTCTGGAACTAGATGCCTCAACCTTGCCTTTGCCCTTGTCAAGAGCACTGATTGGTTTAGGTTTGGCCTCTTCTCTTGGATAGGACTTGTTGTCCTTCTGGAATGGTTTAGACTCCTTAGCATAAGGTGTCTTCTCTTCCTTGTTGTGGTGTAACCGGTTAGAGCCATACTGGTTGCGTGAGTGTCCCCTCCTCTTGAGTTGTTGCTCAACAAGGATAGCCTTGTGTAGCATCTCTTCTAGCTCCACATAATGTTGCATCTCAACATTGTCTTGTATCTCTCGGTTTAAGCCACAAAGGAACCTTGACATGGTTGCTTCTTGATGCGTCCCTAGGATGCTCTTTGGTTGATGGGAATGGATAATCCTTGCAAGAACGAATCAAAAGACTCAAGTCCTTCAAGGCGTGTGGATCGGATGGTGACACAAGAGGGATGAATGAACTCTTGATACTCCTAGGTGAATGGTTTGGATATTACACACCAAACTAAGCACCCTTAACTCTGGATATGACACACCAGAACTCGGCACACTTCTTTTAGAGAGAGAGAGAGCCGCAAAAGATGAATGACTTCAATAGAAAAAGGTTGCGTGAGTACAATAGGGCATAAGGGACCCTTTAAATAAGAAACCAGAGACATGCCTCTAGGGTTTCGACAATGATTCAAAAAAGGAAAGAAATAAAAACTATAGTCTAAAGTTTAAAATGAAATAACAATGTAACTTCTATTAGACTTGGACCGAGTGTAGCACTTAGGTGATTTGTAGACATGTTGTGGCCTCGTTAAAAACCTTCCTTCTAGAAAACCTCGTGGGACAAAACCAAAAGCAAGGAAAAGAGCACGCACTCCATGTCTGCCTAGACACTACCTCAGTTTGGTGTAGAGATGGCTTGAATGGTGATCAAGACATCTCGGATCAAACCTTGTCCAAGACCTTCTTGTTGTGGATGTGAAGTGAGTAATCCAACAACATTCTCATTAAGCTTCTTGACTCTGGAACGAGTCATGGGACCTTCATGAATGGTTAGAGCATCCTCATCAAATGGTTGATGCATTGTGGCTTCATGTTGCTCATCTAAACTCTCCCCATTGTCTTCCTTAGTGATCCGGTCCATGATCACATCATCCCCTCCCTCTTGAAAAGGATTTGTCCTCAAATCAGGTCCATCTACAACAAAAGGAGCCAAATCAGTGACATTGAAGCTATTTGATACATCGTACTTACCTTGGAGATCAAGCTTGTAGGCATTGTCATTGATCTTGTGGATGATCTCAAAGGGTCCATCAACCCTTGGCATCAGTTTGGACTTCCTCTCGTTGGGGAACCTATCCTTCCTTAGGTGCAACCAAACTTGGTCACCAACTTCAAAGGTTCTCACACGTCTCCCCTTGTTTGCTTGCTTCTCATACAGCTTGGTCTTCTGCTCAATGTTTAGTCTAGCCTTCTCATGAATCTGTTGAACCAACTCGGCTTTCTTCTTGCCATCTAGACTTGTCCTTTCACACTCAGGTAAAGGCATTAGATCCAAAGGAGAGGTGGGATTGAACCCATAAACAATTTCAAAGGGTGAATACTTAGAGGCAGAATGCATAGCATGATTGTATGCAAATTCACAATGTGGTAAGTATTCTTCCCATGTTCTTAAGTTCTTTCTAATGAATGCACGCAGGAGTGTACCTAATGTCCTATTAACTACCTCAGTTTGCCCATCAGTTTGTGGATGACATGTAGTAGAAAACAAAAGCTTAGTGCCTAACTTAGACCAAAGTGTCTTCCAAAAGTAACTAAGAAACTTAGTGTCCCTATCAGAAACTATGGTTCTAGGCATGCCATGCAAACGTACAACCTCCTTAAAGAAAAAGTTAGCTATATGCAATGCATCATCAGTCTTATGACATGCTATGAAATGTGCCATCTTAGAGAACCTATTGTTGGAATAATAAAAGATAGAGAAGATGAAGCAAGCTGGATTAAGGTTCAAACTAGGACAGCAAAGTGAGAGGATTTGAATCTGTCTACTATTCATCCAAAACCTAACCAGACTTGACTTGCAAGGCAAGGAATGAGTGGGGAAGACATTATGGACGTGGCTAATGCTCCAGAAGTCAAGGGAATTCAGTTTGAATGCAATTGGAACTAGCTGGTCTGATTTAGACAAGAAAGAGAGCAAGTGGTGCATAAGAAGAAGGACTGACCTGTCACTATCACACCAAGCTGTGTGTGCCTCTTCCTCCAGTCACTTTCTCACCATTCTGGACGTGCCCAGCCTGTCCCAGCCAGCCTGCCCCTTCTGATTTCCCAACAATATTATTGTTTATCTATTCCCTACATAAGTAATTGTTTATTAGCTAGTTTGTTGTGTAGTTGGGCTATATATTAGCCTCTCTTGTAATCAAAACAAATTAAGCTGAAAGTGGGGAGTTCCCCTTTCTTCTTCACCATTCTCCTGTCTCATTAATCTCTCTATTCTCTGGTTACTTACTCTCTTACACGAAATCTCTCACAATAATCTCATACTCCTCCTAAATCTCTCTTATTCTCCAATACTCTACATTGCAGTCTCTTTAAATCTCACTTGTCTCTCTGATTCTCTTTCTCTTACATCATTCTATACTCTGTTTCTACATCACTCACACACCATAATCTGTCTATTCTCACATGGTATCAGAGCTCCCAAGCTCCTGAAACTCAAAGCTTCCGCAAATCAAGCACAAGCTCACCCTCATGGCTGTTTTAAAACAATTGGAGAAGTTTCTGTCTAGTTGGCTGTTCAGTCTCTTCAAGAGGAATAAGACTGCAACAATGGCGTGTACAGAGACTCTCCAGAGTCTATCCTCGTGCCTCATGTCCATCCTGAAGAGATCTCTTGGAAGCAAAATGTTTTGGAGCTGTTTGGCAAGCAAAACTCCAAACAAA
Source organism: Moricandia moricandioides (assembly GCA_905132885.1). Lineage (NCBI taxonomy): Eukaryota > Viridiplantae > Streptophyta > Magnoliopsida > Brassicales > Brassicaceae > Moricandia > Moricandia moricandioides. The sequence continues at coordinate 28,352 of CAJHQQ010004106.1, forward strand.
ATCTGTACAAGCAATTCTGATGTTCTTTTCAAGATGGATTCTCTCACTATCTTCCAGAAGGTGGCGTCTGGTAAACAGGAAGAAAGGAGAGGTCCTAAGCAGGAGAGGTTCAAGGGGAAAGCACACTCAAAGGAATGGAGTTGGGTAGAGAACCCAAAATCCAAATCTGCCAAGTTCAGGTGAACCATGTGCCTTGGAGGTTCAAGGAACCAGATCAGGTTCTTTGGTTGTAAGCTAAACCTCTTTCCCTTGAGTAAAGCTTGTGTCTTTATGTCTGGTTGTGTTGAGTGGTGTGTTTAGTATCTTAGGGACAGTTTAAAGTTGCTAGAGTTGTTGAACCTAGTTTCTGTCCCAGTATACTTAATAATTGTTTAATTTTTTTCTGGTTGTGTGTGGTCTGTTCTAGGATTTACTAGCATGGTTATGTCTAGTTAATGTCCTAGTTTGATTATTTGTGAATTGTTTTGTTCTTGGGACAGGTTCAAGTGCTAGAGTTGTTGAACCTAGTTTCTGTCCCATAATACAAAAACTGTGTGTGTGGTTCTGTTTTGAATAGTTTCTAAGCTTGCTAGCATGGTCATGACTAGTTATTGCGTTAGATAAATTGTTTGTGTTCAGAATTGTCTAGGCGAGTTGTCTAGAACCTGGTTTGAGTCTTGTGGCATTGCTAGAGGTCTAGGAGAGTTTCCTGGTCATGTAATGCATCTATATGTTGGCTCTATGTCTTGTTTTGCATCCATAGGTTGTTCCTGGTCCTGTGATGCATTCTTAAACTGGTTAAGGTGATTAGATGAGTTATCTAGTCTCTGTTTTTGACATTTAATCATAGTGTTTCTTAAATGGTCATTAAAATTTGCCTAAATACCTTGTTATTGATGAGTTATCATACATGTGCATTTAGAGAGTTGGTTGCTTGGACTTGAACTGAATGAGTTGTTTAGATTCAGTCCTTTGCATCTTGTTTAACATGATGGATCAGACTTGGTGAGTTATCAAGGTCTGGTCATACTGTGTGGTCTAATTCTTGCTGGAGTTTGAGTGATGTTTCAGGTACACAAGAGGTGCTCGCTGTCCACCACTAATCCAAGACAAAGAAGAAGACATTGCCCATGAAGTTCAGAGCCTACACATGATGTATATTCCTGACCATGGAGAGATAGCTTGTGTGTAGAACCGGTTGAATTAAGCGCAGCCTGTTTGGGTGTTGAGCTCCTGGTTCATGAGACACACAAGGAAGACCATCACCTAAGTCATGAGGAGACCGGTGGTCTAAAGGCAATGGAGCAGAGATCAAAGGTGGATCAGTTGGCTTAAGCGCAGGTGTTAGAACTGTTGTGCTCCTGGTTCAAGCTCAGTACTGCCCACTTCCAAGCTTGGTCCTTCACCTATTCTCTCTGGATCAAGCTTGAGGAGGGGTATTGGTGTGCAATTCTGAGGATCCAAGTCGTCCATTGTCTCTTGGCAAGAAATGGAGTTCACTCTTGCATCATTCCTCACCAGCCGGATCAAAGAAGCTATCATGAACTCATTGCAACCCTGCAAGCTTGGACCTTCACCTATTCTCGGTTCCAAGCTTGAGGGGGAGTGTGAATGAGCTTCCTATGATCTGAGAGATGTCTTACCAAGTGGGGACTCAAGTGGAGTTCACTCCCTACCATAATGATGAAAGGGAAGCACCTTAAACTCATCTCAAAACATTCATTGTTGTTCTTATGATTAAAATGTTATTGAGATTATTGTGATTAGTGCATTACCTTGAGAACTGATGCACCTGTGGGATATTGTATCAGGTACCTTACTTGAGACTCAATGAAGCAAAGAACCGGTCCATCCTTACCTATCAAGATGGCGAGTAGTCAGAAGAGAGGGGGAGACACAAACCGGGGGTCTAAGAAGAGTCCAAGGTGTTGGTGTGTGCAAGTGATGGAGTCCACGCTTGCACCACAAGTTAGGCCACGATCCAGAGCCTAAGGACTCCACCATGATAAATCTGAAGTTCCTTAGGCTCACTGGCCAATCCCTAGGCTTTGGAGAACTCTACTCTTTTCCTTGGTTGGTTTTATCCCTAAGGAGGGTTTTCTGGCCAAGGTTTTTAATGAGGGAGCTTCTTCAAGGTTCCAAGCTTGTCCAAGGATCTCCTATGGTCAAACTTGAGGGGGAGTGTTGGAATAATAAAAGATAGAGAAGACGAAGCAAGCTGGATTAAGGTTCAAACTAGGACAGCAAAGTGAGAAGATTTGAATCTGTCTACTATTCATCCAAAAACCTAACCAGACTTGACTTGCAAGGCAAGGAATGAGTGGGGAAGACATTATGGACGTGGCTAATGCTCCAGAAGTCAAGGGAATTCAGTTTGAATGCAATTGGAACTAGCTGGTCTGATTTAGACAAGAAAGAGAGCAAGTGGTGCCAGAGTGGAAATCCTTGGGAAAAAAGTCATTATGAAGTGAGTAATCCAACAACATTCTCCTTAAGCTTCTTGACTCTGGAACGAGTCATGGGACCTTCAGGAATGGTTAGAGCATCCTCATCAAATGGTTGATGCATTGTGGCTTCATGTTGCTCATCTAAACTCTCCTCATTGTCCTCCTTAGTGATCCGGTCCATGATCACATCATCCCCTCCCTCTTGAAAAGGATTTGTCCTCAAATCAGGTCCTTCTACAACAAAAGGAGCCAAGTCAGTGACATTGAAGCTATTTGATACATCGTACTTACCTTGGAGATCAAGCTTGTAGGCATTGTCATTGATCTTGTGGATGATCTCAAAGGGTCCATCAACCCTTGGCATCAGTTTGGACTTCCTCTCGTTGGGGAACCTATCCTTCCTTAGGTGTAACCAAACTTGGTCACCAACTTCAAAGGTCCTCACACGTCTCCCCTTGTTTGCTTGCTTCTCATACAGCTTGGTCTTCTGCTCAATGTTTAGTCTAGCCTTCTCATGAATCTGTTGAACCAACTCGGCTTTCTTCTTGCCATCTAGACTTGTCCTTTCACACTCAGGTAAAGGCATTAGATCCAAAGGAGAGGTGGGATTGAACCCATAAACAATTTCAAATGGAGAATACTTAGAAGCAGAATGCATAGCATGATTGTATGCAAATTCACAATGTGGCAAGTATTCTTCCCATGTTCTTAAGTTCTTTCTAATGAATGCACGCAGGAGTGTTCCTAATGTCCTATTAACTACCTCAGTTTGCCCATCAGTTTGTGGATGACATGTAGTAGAGAACAATAGCTTAGTGCCTAACTTAGACCAAAGTGTCTTCCAAAAGTAACTAAGAAACTTAGTGTCCCTATCAGAAACTATGGTTCTAGGCATGCCATGCAAACGTACAACCTCCTTAAAGAACAAGTTAGCTACATGTAATGCATCATCAGTCTTATGACATGCTATGAAATGTGCCATCTTAGAGAACCTATCAACAACAACAAAGATAGAATCCTTTCCAGTCCTAGTTCTAGGCAAACCAACAATGAAATCCATAGAAATGTCATTCCAGGGATGGTGTGGAATAGGTAAAGGAGTATACAAACCCTGGTTTTGAACTTGGGACTTGGCATGCTTGCAAGTAGCACACCTTCCACATATCCTCTCCACATCTTGAAAGTTTAAGAAGATTTGAGCAAAGTATTGTGAAGAAACATGAAGAACAATGAAGAACAATGGAGAGAGAGAGAGGGAAATTCGTGACCAGAGAGAGAGAGATGAGGAAAATATGTTTCCTTGCTGAAAATAGTGTATGGATACAAGATATAAATAGCCAAACACTCAGAGCAAGTTGATTAGCAAATAAAATAAACAAATAGGAGAGAGAGACTGGCTGGGGCAGACTGTGGCTGGAACAGACTGTTGCTGGGTCAGACTGTGGCTGGGGCAGACTGTGGCTCGTCCAGACTGAGCTGAAAGTGACTTGTCCACACAGATTCAAATTCCTTGGACCACTTGTGACTTCTTCCCCCTTGGTCTCCAACTTCTCTTTTCTTCTTTGTAGACAAGTATTATTCTTATGGTTAGAGTAACTGATCCCATTCAAGTGACCAGACCTTAACTTGCCTTGCAAACCAAGAAAGGTCGAAGTTAGGTTGTACGGACACAACCTGTACGGACCACTCCAAACTTAAACATCTGGATTAAACATCTGGATACCACTTCTCTTGTGATCTCTTCTTCTCCTCTTTGCCATTCATGTCTTCATGTCAACACTCCCCCTCAAGCTTGACCATAGGGACTAGTCAAGCTTGGATTCCATGAAGCATTCCCTCATTAAAACCTTTACTTGGGAAAACCACTTGGGATAAAACCCAAGCAAAGGAAAAAGAGTAGAACACTTCATGGTAAGAGGATCAATGACATGAGATGTCTATGAGTCCAAGCTTAGGATGAATGGACTCACAAACCTTGCTGCTTGCTGCCTTAGTG
>CAJHQQ010004107.1:0-32752 GCA_905132885.1 Moricandia moricandioides
ACTTGTGTTAGAGACTCTGCATTTTAATCCTGCCTCTAGGTCCTCTTATTTACACGACGACGGTTCTTTAAATTTTCTAGTTAAAAATTAATAAACGTTTTTCTTAGATAATTAAGAACTCCATGCTAAAAGATACCTGGCAATAGACATGCCTTGCTTTCCTATCATATGATTCCAATGAAATGGAACTTAAGACTTGTAGAAACTGAGAAACGAGAGCCTTATGTCCATCATACTGAAAGTTCTAGCAATTGCTTGATCACTAATGTATTTATGCCTAAATTGGCAACTAACAACGCAAACGAATTATATATAAGGACTAATTATGGATATTTCTTTGGTTGCTTCAGTTTTTAATAATGCTTCAACACTCTAGTTGTAGCTGGTTGCTTTGTATTGACTTCGGATTCTTTATTTTAGTGGCAACCTAAACTAAACTGTGTTTGACTTGAGATGTGGCCTTACTGATTCCATGATTTCACATCACAACTTGGATGCTTTTGAACAAGAAGTCATCAAAGTGATATCAAATTCACTCTAGAAATTGAAATCTTGCAATGGAATCACGTAAACATAAAAAGCTGTTTTCGTGGTAATTTTTTGGGCTTGATTGGGCTTAAACCCTCACTTTTTCATTGAAACTTTGTCTCAAGAGGAAATGTCTTTTTCAACCAATTTATTCCAATCATTTCTTTTTTTCTCACTGTTGTTATTAGATCATTTGTTTAAGTTTTTGATAAAAAAGTAGTGAAGTCTTTAAATAACTTATATGAGAAATTGCTAGTGTTAATGCAATACATGTCCAACCTTCCATGTAGTTGATTATATCTAACAACAACTAAAGATCAATGGACGTAAGAGGTTACTTGACTTGTTAATTGCGAAGTTAGAACATTTGAATTTATAGATTTTTTTTTTTCATATAGAACTACTTTACAAGCAATAAAATTTACCCAAAAGTATGCATTGATAGTACAATGTCAGGCAAGCTCGTGTACTGAAACATCAAAAACTAAAGAAGTCCATCTCAATATATTATATAGTGGATATGTGATCAGAAAATATTCGCGAAAGAAACTACTATAGATAGAAGACTTTATATGCTATTATTTAAACGGAAAATAAAGTTAATCAGCACCTAAATGTGACAGCTAGTACGGAAATGGTGGGAATAACTTCTTCATCATAAGTCCAATGATATTGATTCAACCTTCAGGGTGATTATCCACTGATTTAATGTGTCAAATAAAGCTTCTTAACATCTTGATTCATTATGGTTTGATTAGAATCAAGAAGAAATTGCCAAATCTCCAAACAGGGTAAACTGGAATCACTTCGGTTAAAAGTGGGATAACTTCTTCATAACTCCCATGATCTTGATTCAACTTCAGGGTGATTCTGCACTGATTTATGAGTCCAAATCAAGCTTCTTAAATATTGATTCATTCTGGTTTGATTAGAATCAAGAAGAAATTGCCAAATCTCCAAACAAGGTAAATTGGAGTCACTTCGGTTAAAAGTGAGATAACTTCTTCATCTTCCGATGATCTTGATTCAAATTCAGGGTGATTAAAAACTTATTTATGAGTCCAAATCAAGCTTCTTACAGCGTGATTCATTCTGGTTTTATTAGTACCAAGACAAAATTGCCAACTCTCCAAGCAGGGTAAACTGGAATCACTTCGGTTAAAAGTGGGATAACTTCTTCATAACTCCCATGATCTTGATTCAACTTCAGGGTAATTCTACACTTATTTATGAGTCTAAATCAAGCTTCTTACATCGTGATTCATTCTGGTTATATTAGTATCAAGAAGAAATTGTCAAATCTCCAAACAGGGTAAACTGGATTCACTTCGGTTAAAAGTGCGATAACTTCTTCATCATAACTCCTATGATATTGATTCAAATTCAGGGTGGTTATCCACTGATTTATGAGTCCAAATAAATATTCTTACATCTTGATTCATTATGGTCTGATTAGAATCAAGAAGAAATTGCAAACTCTCCAAACAGCTCAAACTGGAATCACTTCGGTTAAAAGTGGGATAACTTCTTCATCATAACTCCTATGATCTTGATTCAACTTCACGGTGATTCTACACTGATTTATGAGTCCAAATCAAGCTTATTACATCGTGATTCATTGTGGTTTTATTAGTATCAAGAAGAAATTGCCAAATCTCAAAACAGGGCAAATTGGGATCACTTCGGTTAAAAGTGGGATAACTTCTTCATCATAACTCCAATGATATTGATTCAACTTCAGGATGATTCTACACTGACTTATGAGTCCAAATAAAGATTCTTACATATTGATTCATTCTGGTTTGATTAGAATCAAGAAGAAATTGTCAAATCTACAAACATGGTAAACTGGAGTCACTTCGGTTAAAAGTGGGATAACTTCTTCATCATAAGTCCTATGATCTTGATTAAAATTCAGGGTGATTCTAAGCTGATTTATGATTCCAAATCAAGACTCTTACATCGTGATTCATCCTGGTTTTATTTGTATCTAGAAAAAATTGCCAAATCTCCAAACAGGATAAACTCGAATCACTTCGGTTAAAAGTGTGATAACTTCTTCATCATAATTCCTATGGTCTTGATTAAACTTCAGGGTGATTCTACACTGATTAATGAGTCCAAATCAAGCTTCTTACATCGTGATTCATTCTGGTTTTATTAGTATTAAGAATAAATTGCCAAATTTCCAAATAGGGCAAACTGGAATCACTTCGGTTAAAAGTGGGATAACTTCTTCATCATAAGTCCAATGATATTGATTCAACTTCAGGATGATTCTGAACTGATTTATGAGTCCAAATCAAGCTTCTTACATCTTTATTCATTCTGGTTTTGATTAGAATAAAGAAGAAATTGCCAAATCTCCAAACAGGATAAACTGGAATCACTTCGGTTAAAAGTGTGATAACTTCTTCATCATAATTCCTATGATCTTGATTAAACTTCAGGGTGATTCTACACTGATTAATGAGTCCAAATCAAGCTTCTTACATTGTGATTCATTCTGGTTTTATTAGTATCAAGAATAAATTGCCAAATCTCCAAACAGGGCAAACTGGAATCACTTCGGTTAAAAGTGGGATAACTTCTTCATCATAAGTCCAATGATATTGATTCAACTTCAGGATGATTCTGAACTGATTTATGAGTCCAAATCAAGTTCTTACATCGTGATTCATTCTGGTTTTGATTAGTATCAAGAAGAAATTGCCAAATCTCCAAACAGGGTAAACTGGAATCACTTCGGTTAAAAGTGGGATAACTTCTTCATCATAACTCCTATGATCTTGATTCAACTTCAGGGTGATTCTACACTGATTTATGAGTCCAAATCAAGCTTCTTACATCGTGATTCATTCTGGTTTTATTAGTATCAAGAAGAAATTGCCAACTCTCCAAACAGGGCAAACTGGAATCACTTCGGTTAATAGTGGGATAACTTCTTCATCATAACTCCTATGATATTGATTCAATATCAGGGTTATTCTACACTGATTAATGAGTCCAAATCAAGCTTCTTACACCGTGATACATTCTGGTTTTATTAGGATGAAGAATAAATTGCCAAATCTCCAAACAGGGTAAACTGGATTCACTTAGGTTAAAAGTGGGATAACTTCTTCATCATAACTCCTATGATATTGATTCAACTTCAGGGTGATTATCCACTGATTTATGAGTCCAAATAAAGCTTCTTTCATCTTGATTCATTATGGTTTGATTAGAATCAAGAAGAAATTGCCAACTCTCCAAACAGGGCAAACTGGAATTACTTCGGTTAAAAGTGGGATAACTTCTTCATCATAACTCCAATGATATTGATTCAACTTCAGGATGATTCTACACTGACTTATGAGTCCAAATAAAGCTTCTTACATCGTGATTCATTCTGGTTTTATTTGTATCAAGAAGAAATTGCAAAATCTCCAAACAGTGTAAACTGGAATCACTTCGGTTAGAAGTTGGACAACTTCTTCATCATAACTCCTATGATCTTGAATCAACTTCAGGGTGATTCTACACTTATTAATGAGTCCAACTCAATCTTCTTTCATCGTTATTCATTCTGTTTTTATTAGTATCAAGAATAAATTGCCAAATCTCCAAACAGGGTAAACTGGAATGACTTCGGTTAAAAGTGGGATAACTTCTTCATCATAACTCCCATGATCTTGATTCAAATTCAGGGTATTTCTACACTGATTTATGAGTCCAAATCAAGCTTCTTACATCGTGATTCATTCTGGTTTTATTAGTATCAAGAAAAAATTGCCAAATCTCCAAACAGGATAAACTGGATTCACTTCGGTTAAAAGTGGGATAACTTCTTCATCATAACTCCTATGATATTGATTCAACTTCATGGTGATTATCCACTGATTTATGAGTCTAAATAAATATTCTTACATCTTGATTCATTATGGTTTGATTATAATCAAGAAGAAATTGCAAACTCTCCAAACAGCTCAAACTGGAATCACTTCGGTTAAAACTGTGATAACTTCTTCATCATAATTCCTATGATTTTGATTAAACTTCAGGGTGATTCTACACTGATTAATGAGTCCAAATCAAGCTTCTTACATCGTGATTCATTCTGGTTTTATTAGTATCAAGAATAAATTGCCAAATTTCCAAATAGGGCAAACTGAAATCACTTCGGTTAAAAGTGGGATAACTCCTTCATCATAAGTCCAATGATATTGATTCAACTTCAGGTTGATTCTGCACTGATTTATGATTCCAAATCAAGCTTCTTACATCTTTATTCATTCTGGTTTTGATTAGAATCAAGAAGAAATTGCCAAATCACCAAACAAGGTATACTGGAATCACTTCGGTTAAAAGTGGGATAACTTCTTCATCATAACTCCTATGATCTTGATTCAACTTCAGGGTGATTCTACACTGATTTATGAGTCTAAATCAAGCTTCTTACATCATGATTCTTTCTGGTTTTATTAGTATCAAGAAGAAATTGCCAACTCTCCAAACATGGCAAATTGGAATCACTGCGGTTAAAAGTGGGATAACTTCTTCATCATAACTCCTATGATCTTGATTCAACTTCAGGGTGATTCTACACTGATTTATGAGTCCAAATAAAGCTTCTTACATCGTGATTCATTCTTGTTTTATTAGTATCAAGAATAAATTGCCAAATCTCCAAACAGGATAAATTGGATTCACTTAGGTTAAAAGTGGGATAACTTCTTCATCATAACTCCTATGATCTTGATTCAACTTCAGAGTGATTCTACACTGATTAATGAGTCCAAATAAGGCTTCTTACATCGTGATTCATTCTGTTTTATTAGTATCAAGAATAAATTGTCAAATCTCCAAACAGGGTAAACTGGAGTCACTTCGGTTAAAAGTGGGATAACATCTTCATCATAACTCCTATGATCTTGATTCAAATTCAGGGTGATTATAAGCTGATTTATGATTCCAAATCAAGCTTCTTACATCATGATTCATTCTGGTTTTGTTAGTATCAAGAAGAAATTGCCAACTCTCCAAACATGGCAAATTGGAATCACTGCGGTTAAAAGTGGGATAACTTCTTCATCATAACTCCTATGATCTTGATTCAACTTCAGGGTGATTATATACTTATTTATGAGTCCAAATCAAGCTTCTTACATCTTTATTCATTCTGGTTTTGATTAGAATCAAGAAGAAATTGCCAAATCTCCAAACAAGGTATACTGGAATCACTTCGGTTAAAAGTGGGATAACTTCTTCATCATAACTCCTAAAATCTTGATTCAACTTCAGGGTGATTCTACACTGATATATGAGTCCAAATAAAGCTTCTTAAATCGTGATTCATTCTGGTTTTATTAGTATCAAGAAGAAATTGCCAACTCTCCAAACAGGGCAAATTGGAATCACTTCGGTTAAAAGTGGGATAACTTCTTCATCATAACTCCTATGATCTTGATTCAACATCAGGGTTATTCTACACTGATTAATGAGTCCAAATCAAGCTTCTTACATTGTGATTCATTCTGGTTTTATTAGTATCAAGAATAAATTGCCAAATTTCCAAATAGGGCAAACTGGAATCACTTCGGTTAAAAGTGGGGTAACTTCTTCATCATAAGTCCAATGATATTGATTCAACTTCAGGATGATTCTGAACTGATTTATGAGTCCAAATCAAGCTTCTTACATCTTTATTCATTCTGGTTTTGATTAGAATCAAGAAGAAATTGTCAACTCTCCAAACAGGGCAAACTGGAATTACTTCGGTTAAAAGTGGGATAACTTCTTCATCATAATTCCTATGATCTTGATTCAAATTCAGGGTGATTCTAAACTGATTTATGAGTCCAAATCAAGAGTCTTACATCGTGATTCATTCTGGTTTTATTTGTATCAAGAAGAAATTAGCAAATCTCCAAACAGGGTAAACTGGAATCACTTCGGTTAAAAGTGGGATAACTTCTTCATCCTAACTCCTATGATCTTGATTCAACTTCAGGGTGATTCTACACTGATTAATGAGTCCAAATAAGGCTTCTTACGTCGGGATTCAATCTGGTTTTATTAGTATCAAGAATAAATTGCCAAATCTCCAAACATGGTAAACTAGAATCACTTCGGTTAAAAGTGGAATAACTTCTTCATCATAAGTCCAATGATATTGATTCAACTTCAGGATGATTCTGCACTGATTTATGAGTCCAAATCAAGCTTCTTACATTTTGATTTATTTTGGTTTGATTAGAATCAAGAAGAAATTGCCAAATCTCCAAACAAGGTAAATTGGAGTCACTTCGGTTAAAAGTGAGATAACTTCTTCATCATAACTCCTATGATCTTGATTCAACTTCAGGGTGATTATAAACTTATTTAGTAGTCCTAATAAATCTTCTTACATCGTGATTCGTTTTGGTTTTATTAGTATCATGAAGAAATTGCTAACTCTCTAAGCAGGGTAAACTGGAATCACTTAGGTTAAAAGTGGGATAAATTCTTCTTCATAACTCCCATGATCTTGATTCAACTTCAGGGCAATTCTATTCTGATTTATGAGTCCAAATAAAACTTCTTACATCGTGATTCATTCTGGTTATATTAGTATCAAGAAGAAATTGCCAAATCTCCAAACAGGGTAAACTAGATTCACTTCGGTTAAAAGTGGGATAACTTCTTCATCATAACTCCTATGATATTGATTCAAATTCAGGGTGGTTATCCACTTATTTATGAGTCCAAATCAAGATTCTTACATCTTGATTCATTATGGTTTGATTAGAATCAAGAAGAAATTGAAAATTATCCAAACAGCTCAAACTGGAATCACTTCGGTTAAAAGTGAGATAACTTCTTCATCATAACTCCTATGATCTTGATTCAACTTCAGGGTGATTCTACACTGATTTATGAGTCCAAATCAAGCTTCTTACATCGTGATTCATTCTGATTTTATTAGTATCAAGAAGAAATTATCAAATCTCAAAACAGGGCAAACTAGGATCACTTCGGTTAAAAGTGGGATAACTTCTTCATCATAACTCAAATGATATTGATTCAACTTCAGGATGATTCTACACTGATTTATGAGTCCAAATAAAGCTTCTTACATCTTGATTGATTATGGTTTGATTAGAATCAAGAAGAAATTGTCAAATCTCCAAACAGGGTAAACTGGAGTTACTTCAGTTAAAAGTGGGATAACTTCTTCATCATAACTCCTATTGATGAACCCCTGGAGAGGAGATCCTTTTGTCCCTGATACTTTTGAAGGAAGATCTGATGGTTTTGAGAGAGATCTGGGTTGGTTTTGATGATGATGGATAGATTGATTGTATGATCTTCAGAAATGATCTATGAACTGATAAGATCTTGTGTAGATGTGTCCTTGATCAAGAGAATGAACTCTGCTTTCGATCAAAGACAGGTTTTGCTTGGAGAGAATGAACTCCTAAGAATTAGTGTTCATGGATGAACAAGGGATTCACAGATTTAGAGAGAATTTTGATAAAAAGGTGAATGTCTATTATTCTGGTCGTGCCTACACTTATATAGGTTACAAAAGATGTGGAAACCAAAAGACAAGTGCAGAAAACAAGAAACTTAGAAACTAGGAATGTAGACTGGATTTTGGACCAGAATAAGGTTTTTGTTGAATGTCTCTTTGCCTGACCACGACCTTGACTTTCTTGCTGACTCCCTCTTGGTATTCTTGGTGAGAATGGGCTTGAAATGGAGTGAAGAAAAGGCTGGTCGAATTTGGCATGAAACAGACCCATAATGAATTTGTTATGAACTCTCCATGGGCTGCAATACTTCTTCTTGAGAAACTTGATCCAAAACACATCCAAATGGTTTCTTGGACTTGAATTTCGTGGCTGATTCATCAGAAAGAGATAATGGATCCTTAACTTTGGGTTTGAACTTCTTTTGGGTTGAGAGAAACAAATCTGATCCTTCTTTTTTTTTGGGCCAAAAATCACTTGTCCAGCTAGGTCCATGGCAGCTTCAGTGTCACTCTCATTCAACTCTAATGTAGTGTCACTTAGCTCATCCAGGTCATTTAGCTCAGTCACACTATCAGCTGGTGTTAGCTCAGTATGCTCGCTTTTCTTCCATCCTGGTTTGTCCTTTGTTTGATGATCAGCTGCCTCAGCCATGGTTACATCATCCCCTCCTCCTTTAAAATGATTTGTCCTCAAATCTGTATCTCCTACATCAAAAGGATACAAGTTAGACACAAGACACAAGTTCAAGCAAAGAAACATGTAAGCAACAACAAAGAAAAGTTTTAGAAAGAAACTTCCTTGGAGTGTTGAAGCTGTTTTTCTCAAGTACTTCCATCTCCAAAATTCTGGCTGATAAGCAAGGTATCTTCTCTTGTTCCTTGTACTCGTTTGAGACTTATCCTGATGATCCTGGACACTCAAAACACAACCTAGATATCCAGAATCATATGTGCAAGACATGCAATTGTTCAGATCAGAAACCAAAATTCCTTTTCCTAGAACATGTAGCACACGTTTCAGATTATCATGATGCCTATCAAAGTAAGTGTTGTACACGAGAATTGTGTCAAGGCATATGATAGCAAAGTTCCTAAAGAACAACTTCAAAACAGACACAAGTTTCTCAGATTCAGAACACAAAAGATCAAGTTCAAACCGAAAATTACTTAACCAAGGCTCAACATTTTTATCAAAGAAAGTGTTGTACACTAATATATCATCAAAGCTCAAAACTACATCATTCTGCAAGCATGATCCCATAACAAACCAAGATTTATCAGTCTCGGAATAAGAATGAACAGGTTTCAAAACATAATCATAAACAAATTCAGTTTCAGCCTTAAGTGATTTATGTTCCTGCAACTTTCTAGGTTCGTTCAAAGCAAAATCTGTTGAATAAGCTGATTAATGATAGAGGAAGCATAGAGGATTTGGGAGGAATTGAGTTTGGAGTGTCCGTACAATTGGCCGTACAAAGGCCGTACAATGGCCGTACACCCAAACTCACCTTGAAGGTTAAGTTACCCGGGGAACAAGTAACTCGACCAAGAGTTACTCTTACTACTTACCACGCGGGAAAGCTTGACCAAGAGGATAAGAGAGGCGCGCGCGTCTGACAGGCTGGCTCATGGCTGGAAAGGAAGAGCATCTGGTCAAGATCCCTTTGGCATCAAACGTGTAGAGCCTCTGGTCCAAGTATTTCAAATAAGCGCTCCACCCCGGCTTGACTTCACATGCTTTGGTCTTTGTTAACGTTGAAACCTTATCCTAATCTCCTCTATATATTGTAATGCTTGCTTACCATTAATCATAACGAGTATTTTCAGTCTCTCTCTCTTGTTTATCTCTCTACACTCTCTCATGGTTTCTCTCAAGTCTACCCGGATCTCTCTTTACTTTCTTGTCTAAGTCTCTCTATTCTCTCGGTCCTTCACTCTTTCTTCTGTTTATACTCAAGTTTCTTTCAAGATTTCATGGTATCAGAGCCAGGTTACGTTAAATCTGGGTTGTGATTGTTGAAGAACTCAAGAACACACTTTTGATCCGGAAATCACAAGATGGAGAACACCAAGACTACAGTCATTCCGATTACTCTAAAAGGTGGGAACTACTTGTTATGGTCTCGTGTAGTGAAGACCGCGGTGGGGAGCAAGGGCCTGTGGAGTCATGTCCTAGAAGATGAAGCTCCAAAGATCATCACCAAGGAAGGTGATAGGGAGGTGGTCGTGTGTGATGAAGTGAAGTGGATGCAAGAGGATCTACTGGTAATGTCTATCCTTCAAAGCTCATTAGATCCATCTATTCTGGAAGCATATAGCTACTGTGAGAAGGCAAAAGACTTGTGGGATACGCTTCAGAAAGTGTATGGTAACATCTCAAACCTCACTAGGGTATTTGAGATAAAGAGGGCAATCAACAACCTTGCTCAAGAAGACATGGAGTTTACCAAGCATTTGGGAAAGTTTAGAGCTTTATGGTCAGAGCTTGAGATGCTGAGGCCAAGTACTACTGATCCTGATGAGCTCAATGAGAGGCGTGAGCAAGATAAGGTGTTTGGTCTACTACTCACACTCAACTCCTCCTATAACGATTTGATCAAGCATATCCTGAGGTCAGAGAAGCTGCCAACTCTTGAAGAAGTATGCTCACAAATCCAGAAGGAACAAGGGTCATTGGGACTCTTTGGAGGAAAGGGGGAGCTTACTCTAGCTAACCAAGCTGAGGTGCCTCAAGCAAACAAGGTCAACCGGTATGAAGATAGGCGTGGCAATGGAAGCTATGAGGAAAGGAGGTTTAATGGTAACTGTGATCATTGCAAGAGACATGGTCACAAGAAGAATCAGTGCTGGATCCTTCACCCTCACCTCAAACCGGCCAAGTTCAACAAGGAGAGGGAAGCAAGGGCAAATGTCACATATGGAGCAAGTGATCAACATGGAACTGGTACCTCAAGTCGCTCAAATGAAGCTGAGAACCGAGAAGGGGGTGAGAACAAGGCTTTGGTAACCTACACTGCTCAACAGACCAACCAGCCAACCAGGACCAATGAGCATGAGTTCATCCGGAGGTCAGACATGGATGCACTCATCAAAATGCTCAAGGAGAATGGTAACACTTTTGGTACTATCAATGGGTATTCTTTTGGTGCATCTAAGACTGCTAGTTTCCTTGATCATACTGATAATGCCTATACTCATGCTAGAATAGTTGGTCAATCTCATACTGCTCATAACATAACTAAACCTTTGATAATTGATTCTGGTGCATCTCATCACATGATAAGTGATACGAGTCTTATTAGAGATATAGAACCAGCAAATGGACATGTTATGATTGCTAATGGAGATAGAATTCCAATTAGAGGTATAGGCAAGTTGAAACTGTTTGATAAGGAAACAAGAGCTTTCTATATGCCTGAATTTACCTCAAACCTGTTGTCTGTTAAGAAGTGCACCACTGATCTTAATTGTAATGTTATCTTTAGCCCTAATGATGTGAAGTTTCAGGATATTGAGAGCAGTCAGTTGGTTGGACAAGGAGTGACAAAAGGCGATCTATATTTGCTTGAAGAGCTTACTTCCTTTCCTGATCATAGATGTTCATTTACTTCTGTTTCTACTTCTGGTTTGAATAAGAATGCTTTGTGGCATGCTAGACTAGGACATCCTCATGTTAGAGCTTTAAACTTAATGGTTCCAGGTGTTGTGTTTGAAAATAATGATTGTGAAGCTTGTATCTTAGGCAAGCATTGTAAGACTGTGTTTCATAAATCCACAACTATCTATGATCATTGCTTTGATTTGATTCACTCGGATGTTTGGACTGCCCCTTGTTTGTCTAGGGAGAACCATAAGTACTTTGTTACATTCATAGATGAGAAGTCTAAATACACCTGGATAACCTTGATTCCATCTAAAGATAGGGTGCTTGATGCATTTAGAAATTTTCAAAACTATGTAACTAACCATTTCAATGCCAAGCTTAAAATTTTTAGATCAGATAATGGTGGAGAGTATACAAGTCAAGCATTCAAGCAACACCTATCTCAACATGGAATTCTCCACCAAACAAGCTGTCCATATACACCTCAACAGAATGGAGTGGCAGAGAGAAAGAACAGACACCTTATGGAGGTAGCACGGTCTATGATGTTCCAAGCTAATGTTCCAAAGAGGTTCTGGAGTGATGCAGTGGCTACTGCTTGTTATCTGATCAATAGAACTCCAACCAGGATCCTTGAGGATAAGTCACCATTTGAGGTTTTGAACAAGCATAGACCAACCCTAGATCATCTCCGGGTCTTTGGTTGCCTTTGTTTTGTTCTCAAACCAGGAGAGCTAAGGAACAAGTTAGAAGCAAAGAGCACAAAGGGGATGTTCATAGGGTACTCGCCAACTCAAAAGGGGTACAAGTGTTATGATCCAGCAACAAGAAGAGTTCTGGTGTCAAGGGATGTAAAGTTTGTGGAGGATAGAGGCTTCTATGAAGAGAAGAACCAGACAGAGTTGAAAGACTTAGCTACTGACAAGGCATCTAATTTGAGGATCATCCTGGAGAGTCTTGGGATTAACATGTCTCAAGATCAACAACCTGGAGGAGGACATCATCAGGGTCCCCCCACTACTGAAGGAAATCAAGCTCCCCACCTTGATCATGAGGGGGGGAATGGAATTGGAACTGATCAGGATCAAGATGAAGAAGGATCAGGCACTCATGATCAAGATGGCGATCAAGGAAATGTGGAGGAAGAAGGAGGAGATGAGCAAGATGAGCATGAAGAAGGAGAGGTAGACCAACCTCAACCTGCTGTTCAACCACTGAGGAGGAGTACAAGAGTGAGACACCCTCCATCAAACTGGATAAACACCAGAGTATATTACAATGCGCAGGCTGTTGAACATCCATCTCAAGTATCTTGCTCCCTAGCATTCTATCCTGAAGATCACTGTGCCTTTATGACAAGTCTGGATGAGAGCTATGTTCCAGCATCCTATGAGGAAGCAATCAAGTATAAGGAATGGAAGGAATCAGTAGGAGCTGAGGCTGATGCAATGGTTAAGAATGACACTTGGTATGAGAGTGAGCTACCAAGGGGAAGAAGGCAGTGTCTAGTAGGTGGATCTTCACAATCAAGTACCTAGCAAATGGGAAGGTGGATAGAAAGAAGACCAGATTGGTTGCTAGAGGATTTACTCAGACTTATGGTGAAGACTACCTAGACACTTTTGCTCCAGTTGCAAAGCTTCACACCATCCGGATTGTATTGTCAGTGGCAGTGAACTTGGAATGGGGTCTTTGGCAAATGGATGTAAAGAATGCATTCCTTCAAGGAGAACTTGAAGATGAAGTCTACATGTATCCTCCACCTGGTTTGGAACATTTGGTGAAGAAAGGAAACGTTCTAAGGTTGAGGAAAGCTATATATGGTCTTAAGCAGTCACCAAGAGCATGGTACAACAAACTCAGCACCACCTTGAATGGGAGAGGCTTCAAAAGGTCTGAACTCGACCACACCCTCTTCACTCTCATTACATCCTCAGGTATAGTTGTCCTCCTAGTATATGTTGATGATATCATCATTACTGGAAGTGACAAGGCAGGTATACAATCTACTAAAGACTATCTAAAATCTGTCTTTGAAATTAAAGATTTGGGGGAGATGAAATACTTTCTTGGAATTGAGTTATGTAGGTCTAAGGAAGGTTTATTTCTGTCCCAAAGAAAGTATACACTTGATCTTTTGAAAGATGCAGGGATGTATGGAGGGAAGACATCTAGAACTCCTCTTGAAGATGGATATAAAGTGCCACGTGAGGGGGAGATTGAAGACAGTCCACCATTTCAAGATGCCAAGCTTTACAGAAAGCTTGTTGGTAAGTTAATTTACTTAACCATAACAAGACCTGATATATGCTTTGCTGTGAATCAGGTGAGTCAACATATGCAAGCCCCAAAGGAGCATCACTGGAACATGGTGAAGAGATTGCTCATGTACCTGAATGGATCAATCAACCAAGGAGTTTGGATGGGTTGCAACAAGAGCACTGAAGTGGTAGGGTACTGTGATGCTGATTGGGCTGGGGATAGGATGGATAGGAAGTCCACAACCGGTTATTGCACATTCATTGGAGGGAACCTGGTCACTTGGAAGAGCAAGAAGCAAAAGGTGGTGTCATGCTCAAGCGCAGAAGCTGAATATAGAGCCATGCTGAAGCTGACAAATGAGTTAGTTTGGATGAAGGGCATACTGAAGCACTTGGGGGTTGATCAAGACACACCTATGACCATGCATTGTGACAACCAAGCAGCCATCCACATTGCCTCCAACTCGGTGTTCCATGAAAGAACAAAGCACATTGAAGTGGATTGTCACAAGGTGAGGCAAATGATTGTATCCGGGGACATCTTACCTTGCTACACAAGGAGTGAGGATCAACTAGCTGATGTGTTCACCAAGGCAGCTAGACAGAAGACCATTGAGTCCATTCACACGAGGTTAGGACTCATTGATCTCACCAGAAGGAGCTGAGCCCCTTTGTCATGAGGTCTTTACTCTTTTCCTTGTCAAGGTTTTATCCCTAAGGAGGGTTTTCTTTGATAAGGTTTTTAATGAGGAAGATCTCATGGCATCCAAGCTTGACTGATTCCCATAGTCAAGCTTGAGGGGGAGTGTTGAATAAGCTGATTAATGATAGAGGAAGCATAGAGGATTTGGGAGGAATTGAGTTTGGAGTGTCCGTACAATTGGCCGTACAAAGGCCGTACAATGGCCGTACACCCAAACTCACCTTGAAGGTTAAGTTACCCGGGGAACAAGTAACTCGACCAAGAGTTACTCTTACTACTTACCACGCGGGAAAGCTTGACCAAGAGGATAAGAGAGGCGCGCGTCTGACAGGCTGGCTCATGGCTGGAAAGGAAGAGCATCTGGTCAAGATCCCTTTGGCATCAAACGTGTAGAGCCTCTGGTCCAAGTATTTCAAATAAGCGCTCCACCCCGGCTTGACTTCACATGCTTTGGTCTTTGTTAACGTTGAAACCTTATCCTAATCTCCTCTATATATTGTAATGCTTGCTTACCATTAATCATAACGAGTATTTTCAGTCTCTCTCTCTTGTTTATCTCTCTACACTCTCTCATGGTTTCTCTCAAGTCTACCCGGATCTCTCTTTACTTTCTTGTCTAAGTCTCTCTATTCTCTCGATCCTTCACTCTTTCTTCTGTTTATACTCAAGTTTCTTTCAAGATTTCAAAATCAAATGCAGACAAATCATCAGTGACAAGTTCATGCCTAGAAAAAACTCAGATCAAATCCATTATCTTTAAAACAAGCAAATGAATCACAAGGTTTTCTGAAACATAAATCAGGTTGTTGCATGACAAGCTCTAATGTCTTTTCAAGGTGCTCACAACTTCTGTAATGTTTCATAAACTGCTCAAGACTCAAAACATGATCAAAATTGATGTCACTAACACACTGAAAACGTTTTTGATCAGAGATTTTATTAGGTTCAAACACTTTAAAAGAATTAATCATGTTATCAAAAACAGAGTTTGAAACACAAAATTCTTTGACTTTTTCCAGACCAAAATGTTTTACATCACTGGAACTAACCATAACAAACATTTCAGGCAGAGATTTAACCATATCAAGATCCTTACAGTGCTCTTGAGAGTCCAACGAGAATGGCTTAACATCTGTTTATGCTTCAATGTTGTTTGGCTGCTCCAACTCTACTTTTGGTGGTGAACTCCTTTGTGCTTCTTCTGCTGAGTTTTCTTCTAAGACCTGAGATACTGAAACAAGACTACTCGGTTGCATCGGTTCAAAACAAGTTAGTTTATCAGAAGCACTACTGATAACAAGTTCAGTTTGAGAAGAGAAAAGAGAAAACTCATTTTCTGTCTCAGGTTTCTTCACTTACCTTAGATGGCTCTGTTTTTAGCTTTTGGATAGCTGATACCTTCTTAGAATACAGTGGCTCACTGAGTCTTGAGAGAGGACGTGAGTCTGGCCTTCTTTGCTTATGTGACTGAGACTTTCTTGGGTGATCATGATCATGGAGAGTTCTTGTCTCGTCTTTTGCATGTCTCAGTTGTTTTCTACTGTAGTTATCAGAAACAAAGTGTTTCTTCATGAAGTGTTTCAGCTCAAACCAGGATGCAACTTGTGCTTCTCATGTTCTTCTTCTGGTAGTAACAAGCTGATCCCACCATTGAATGGCATCACCACATAACTCTGTTGTAGCCAATCTAACCTTCTTTCTTTCTGAGTAGTTTTGGCCATCAAAAACAAGTTCCATTTGCTGTTCCCACTCCAAGTATCCATCAGGGTCGTTTCTGCCATAGAAAGATGGTATCCTGCTCTTCCTTTTGATCTTAGCATCCTTCTAAACCTGGGAAACATTACCAAAGAAATCATCAGCATGATTCTGTGGAAATGGATCAATCTTTTTCATTCTTTTCATTATCTCAGACATCATTGCTTCCATCTGCAATTTATTCAATGTCACAATTGGTGCCTCCTTTCATTTACGGGTAAACGACATATTTCCCCACCATAAGTATCATATAGTAACAGTTCCACACAATCTTTCATGCTCGTCCTAATTACACACATTTTTAAGTATATGAACATAATTGCACACATTATAAGTATATGAACCTATTTATCTCCACTTTTAAAGATCGAAACCCAAAACCACACAGACGAAAGTTTAGCTTGGTTTTGAATCTAAACCGATATGAAACTAATTAAACCACTTGGTATAGAACTGAAATTAAAACCCGACCCGACATGATATTCAAATAGAAACCGAACCAACATCCTATTAAAGAGTTGAGTCTAGTTGCATTTGTATATCACGTTTAGTCGGGTTTTAGTTTCAGTTCGATACCAACTGATTTGATCGGTTTAACTGGTTTGATATCGGTTTAGACTCTAAACCAGTAAAACTAAGCTAAACCTTCGTCTGTGTGGTTTCAAGTTTTGATCTTTAAAAATATGGGTAAATAGGTTCATATACTTAGAATGTGTGCAATTAGGATGAGCATGAAAGATTGTGTGGAACTGTTACTATATAATACTTATGGTGTGGAAATAAGTCGTTTACCCTTCATTTACTGACATCTCCAGCCATGGTTTCCTGTTCAGAAACTCAACAAGAAAATTAACACAATAACAGATAGCATAAGCCTCACTTCTCTCTTGTGTTTCTCTCTGATTTTTCTGTGAGTTTTCTCTGTGAATCCAGTAGCTCAGCAACAAACAAAGATCAAACTTCAGAGAACAAACCCTAACCCCAAAATAGAAGAAAGAGATAGAAAGATTGCAAGATTTTTGTTTGCAAGAAGCTTTACCACCAAGGCTGGATTTCTCCTCAGCCAAGTTGGATTTCTCTTCAACTTTTTTTTTGATTATTTTTTTTATTAAATCTGGTTGGCCCTCTTGCAGATTCAATAGATAGAAAGATAAGAGATTTCTGGAAAATTTGCAAAGAAAATTGCAGAGAATAGAAAACAGATTCCCAAAACACAAGAAGTGGAAAAGTTTTAGAATCAAACCCCAGATCAAGAGCCCCCAGATCAAGAGCCTTCAAATTTGCTCTGATACCACTTGATGAACCCCTGGAGAGGAGATCCTTTTGTCCGTGATACTTTTGAAGGAAGATCTGATGGTTTTGAGAGAGATATGGGTTGGTTTTGATGATGATGGATAGATTGATTGGATGATCTTCAGAAATGATCTATGAACTGATCAGATCTTGTGCAAATGTGTCCTTGATCAAGAGAATGAACTCTGTTTTCGATCAAAGACAGGTTTTGCTTGGAGAGAATGAACTCCTTGTTAACTTGAAGAGAGACAAATGATCTTATGAGAGATGAGATGGAGCAGTGGAGTTGAACCCAACAAGAATTATAAAGCTTTATAAAGGGTTGTGAGCAAAGACTTGGGATCTGGTGACATAGTCATGTGATATAGTCGATTACATGCATCAACTATATGCATCAACTACATAGTCCGATAATATAGTCGACTACATGCCTCAACTACATCATATAGTCGACTACATGAATCGACTACATGAACCGACTACATCACAGTGTTCAAACTGGTTTGAATTGTCAATATGACCGTTGGGAAGCAAGTTTGAATCTGTCCGTACAGTCTTGGCGCGCAAGTATCAAATCCTAACCTAGAGTGTCTTGGAAGTCAAGGCAAGTGGGGAACTCGTCCAACTGAGTCTTATGAAGCATATTTGAAGTTTAAAATAGAGATCAGGCCATTGGAGAGAGATCAGACAAGTTGGGATTTAATTAGAATAAAAGTCACATGTGCATAAGAGGATGAGCCGGATGTCACTTTCACTCAACCAAACCGTGCCCATCTCTCTCTCCTGTCACTCTCTCTCCCTCTGGTCGAGATTCTCCTTGGCTGTATCCTTCTTGTCTTCATCAGAAACCCCACAAAAGTATTTGTTTATGTCTTCCTAGATTTAGATTAATTTAATGTATGCACACTGCCTATTTAAAGGCAGTTCATGTAACTGAATGAATCAAGAAAAGAGGAGTTCTCTTTCTTCACTATTCTCTGGTTCTATACTCTCTTAGTCTCTCATTCTCTCTAATCTCTCTGGTTACACACGAACTCACCCTCTTTGATACTCAAGAACACTCTCATACTTTCATACTCTTCACTGCATTCTCTTTGATTCTCACTTAATCTCTTCATTCTCTTTCTCTTAGTTTCGACCATACTCTGTCTCTACACCACTCTCACACTCTGTTTTATCTATTCTCACATGGTATCAGAGCTCTCAAGCTCCTGAAAACCTATAAAGCTTCCGCAAATCTGTTTTTGTTCAATCATCTCTTTCAAACTCTGTTTTGTTTTATCCTTGTATCCTCTGGTCCAAAGGTTTTCCAGGAGGGAAAAATCTCACCAGAACTCAAGATAAAGGAGGTCTATAATCTCTGGAACTCAAGAAAGCTTCAGCTCAGTCCAGCAAGCTTCATCAAAGTCCAGATTCAAGTTCTGTTTCTTGTAAACTAGTTGGTACACTCTATTGTCCACTGGTCCAAACTCTCTAAGATGGAGAGCCCTAATGGAATGGTGACTTCAGAAACTTTAAGGAGTCCAAAGAAGAAACCAAACAACCTCATCTGGTCCAAAATGCTGAAGATAATCCATGGAAGAAACCATTCTTGGAGAAAGGTCACTATAGGAGCATCAAAGCTAGGCTGTTCTAATCATTCTCTGGCCAGCCATGCTGAAGCTTTGTTTCTGACCAACAAATCCCACGACCAGCAAGAGGACAGGAGGGGTTTGAAGTGTCTCCTTGACCAGAAGGAGATAATCAAGAAGTTGAGGTGTTGGACAGTCAATTCACACCTCAAACACTCCAAATTCAAGTGATTCACAGCCATGGAGGTTCAAGGAACTAGCTCAGGTTCCTTGGCTGTAAGTTAACCTCCTGAACTCTAATAAGAGCTTGTTGAATTGTTTTTAATTGTTTCTGGTTGTGTTGAGTGTGTGTTTAGTATCTTAGGGACAGTTTAATGTTACTAGAGTTTTTGAACCTAGTTTCTGTCCCATGATGCTTAAACATTGTGTATGCATTGTTCTAGGAGTTTTCTAGCATGGTTATGTCTAGTTTCTGCCCTAGAATAATTGTTTGTGCTGTTCTGATCTAAGCTTGTTGTTTAGTTTTTTGTTGCTTTAAATTGTTGCTTGCTGCATGTGTAGTGTTCTAGGAGATTACTAGCAATGTTTTGTCTAGTTCTTGTCTTAGTTCTATTGTTTGTGTGCTGTATGGTCTAGGCGAGTTGCTTAGTGCCTGTTGTATGTCTTGTATTGCATTGCTGATGGTCTAGGTTAGTTTCTAGCCATTTGTTGCACTCATTTGTGTGTAGCTTGATTAGATGTGTTGCATTCATGAATTGTCTAGGTTGATTAGATGAGTTTTCTAGTCACTGTTTTGTCTTTTGTAATCTGTGTTTGCTTAAATGATCATAAAAATTAGCCTAAATGTCTTGTACTTGATGAATTATCATGGTTGAGCGTTTAGTGAATTATATGCATGGTTTAGGACTGAATGAGTTGTTTAGCTTCTGCCATTGCATTGTTTAAAGGTTGGGGATAAGACTTGGTGAGTTACCAAGGTCTGATCCTCTTGTGTGGTCTAATTCTTGCTGGAGTTTGAGTGTTGTTTCAGGTACACAAGAGGTGTCCACTGTGCATCACCAATCCAAGACAAAGAAGAAGACTTTGCCCATGTTGTTCAGAGCCTACACATGATGTATATTCCTGACCATGGAGAGATTGTTGGAGAAGGTCAGATGGTAATAAGTCTTGGTTGAGCCAGAACACGGCTGTCCTTTGAAGATACCTCAAGGAGGATTGATGGAGAGGCAGACCAGAAGTTGACCAACCATCCACCAGGCTGGATCTTCTCATCACTTGTGTGTAGAGAACCGGTTGATTTAAGCGCAGGCCATTTGGTTGTTGAGCTCCTGGTTCCAAGACACACACAAGGAAGAGTTGTTCTGGGCAGTGGAGAGGAGATCAAGGGAGGAGGAACTGGTTGACTTAAGCGCAGCTGTTGGGGTGATGCGCTCCTGGTCCTAGCTCAGTCTTGCTCACTTCCAAGCTTGGTCCATCCCTATACTCTCTGGATCAAGCTTGAGGAGGGGTAATGAAGAAGCAATCCTGAAGATCCAGCCGCCACAAGCCATTGGCAAGAAATGGAGTTCACTCTTGCATCCTTCCTCACCAGCCGGATCAAAGAAGCTATCATGAACTCATTGCAACCTTGCAAGCTTGGACCTTCACCTATTCTCGGTTCCAAGCTTGAGGGGGAGTGTGAATGAGCTTCCTATGATCTGAGAGATGTCTTACCAAGTGGGGACTCAAGTGGAGTTCACTCCCTACCATAATGATGAAAGGGAAGCACCTTAAACTCATCTCAAAACATTCATTGCTGTTCTTATGATTAAAATGTTATTGAGATTGTTGTGATTAGTGCATTACCTTGAGAACTGATGCAACTGTGGGATATTGTATCAGGTACCTTACTTGAGACTCAATGAAGCAAAGAACCGGTCCATCCTTACCTATCAAGATGGCGAGTAGTCAGAAGAGAGGGGGAGACACAAACCGGGGTCTATGAAGAGTCCAAGGTGTTGGTGTGTGCAAGTGATGGAATCCACGCTTGCACCACAAGTTAGGCCACGATCCAGAGCCTAAGGACTCCACCATGATAAATCTGAAGTTCCTTAGGCTCACTGGCCAATCCCTAGGCTTTGGAGAACTCTACTCTTTTCCTTGGTTGGTTTTATCCCTAAGGAGGGTTTTCTGGCCAAGGTTTTTAATGAGGGAGCTTCTTCAAGGTTCCAAGCTTGTCCAAGGATCTCCTATGGTCAAGCTTGAGGGGGAGTGTTAACTTGAAGAGAGACAAATGATCTTATGAGAGATGAGATGGGGCAGTGGAGTTGAACCCAACAAGAATTATAAAGCTTTATAAAGGGTTGTGAGCAAAGACTTGGGATATGGTGACATAGTCATGTGATATAGTCGATTACATGCATCAACTATATGCATCAACTACATAGTCCGATAATATAGTCGACTACATGCCTCAACTACATCATATAGTCGACTACATGAATCGACTACATGAACCGACTACATCAAGTGTTCAAACTGGTTTGAATTGTCAATATGACCGTTGGGAAGCAAGTTTGAATCTGTCCGTACAGTCTTGGCGCGCAAGTATCAAATCCTAACCTAGAGTGTGTTGGAAGTCAAGGCAAGTGGGGAACTCGTCCAACTGAGTCTTATGAAGCATATTTGAAGTTTAAAATAGAGATCAGGCCGTTGGAGAGAGATCAGACAAGTTGGGATTTAATTAGAATAAAAGTCACATGTGCATAAGAGGATGAGCCGGCTGTCACTTTCACTCAACCAAACCGTGCCCATCTCTCTCTCCCTCTGGTCGAGATTCTCCTTGGCTGTATCCTTCTCGTCTTCATCAGAAACCCCACAAAAGTATTTGTTTATGTCTTCCTAGATTTAGATTAATTTAATGTATGCACACTGCCTATTTAAAGGCAGTTCATGTAACTGAATGAATCAAGAAAAGAGGAGTTCTCTTTCTTCACTATTCTCTGGTTCTATACTCTCTTAGTCTCTCACTCTCTCTAATCTCTCTGGTTACACACGAACTCACCCTCTTTGATACTCAAGAACACTCTCATACTTTCATACTCTTCACTGCATTCTCTTTGATTCTCACTTAATCTCTTCATTCTCTTTCTCTTAGTTTCGACCATACTCTGTCTCTACACCACTCTCACACTCTGTTTTATCTATTCTCACACTCCTAAGAATCAGTGTTCATGGATGAACAAGGGATTCACAGATTTAGAGAGAATTTTGATAAAAAGGTGAATGTCTATTATTCTGGTCGTGCCTACACTTATATAGGTTACAAAAGATGTGGAAACCAAAAGACAAGTGCAGAAAACAAGAAACTTAGAAACTAGGAATGTAGACTTGATTTTGGACCAGAATAAGGTTTTTGTTGAATGTCTCTTTGCCTGACCACGACCTTGACTTTCTTGCTGACTCCCTCTTGGTATTCTTGGTGAGAATGGGCTTGAAATAGACTGAAGAAAAGGCTGGTCAAATTTGGCATGAAACAGACCCATAATGAATTTGTTATGAACTCTCCATGGGCTGCATTACTTCTTCTTGAGAAACTTGATCCAAAACACATCCAAATGGTTTCTTGGACTTGAATTTCGTGGCTGATTCATCAGAAAGAGATAATGGATCCTTAACTTTGGGTTTGAACTTCTTTTGGGTTGAGAGAAACAAATCTGATCCTTCTTCTTTTTTTTGGGCCAAAAATCACTTGTCCAGCTAGGTCCATGGCAGCTTCAGTGTCACTCTCATTCAACTCTAAGGTAGTGTCACTTAGCTCATCCAGGTCATTTAGCTCAGTCACACTCACATCAGCTGGTGTTAGATCAGTATGCTCTCTTTTCTTCCATCCTTGTTTGTCCTTTGTTTGATGATCAGCTGCCTCAGCCATGGTTACATCACCTATGATCTTGATTCAAATTCAGGGTGATTCTAAACTGATTTATGATTCCAAATCAAGCTTCTTACATCGTGATTCATTCTGGTTTTATTTGTATCAAGAAAAATTGCCAAATCTCCAAACAGGGTAAACTGGAATCACTTCGGTTAAAAGTATGATAACTTCTTCATCATAACTCCTATGATCTTGATTCAAATTCAGGGTGATTCTAAACTGATTTATGATTCCAAATCAAAGTTCTTACATCGTGATTCATTCTGGTTTTATTTGTATCAAGAAAAAATTACCAAATCTCCAAACAGGATAAACTGGAATCACTTCGGTTAAAAGTGTGATAACTTCTTCATCATAACTCCAAAGATCTTGATTCAACTTCAGGGGGATTCTACACTGATTAATGAGTCCAAATCAAGCTTCTTATATCATGATTCATTCTGGTTTTATTAGTATCAATAATAAATTGCCAAATTTCCAAATAAGGCAAACTGGAATCACTTCGGATAAAAGTGGGATAACTTGTTCATCATAACTCCTATGATCTTGATTCAATATCAGGGTGATTCAACACTGATTTGTGAGTCCAAATCAAGCTTCTTATATCGTGATTCTTTCTGGTTTTATTAGTATCAAGAATAAATTGCCAACTCTCCAAACATGGCAAACTGGAATCACTTCAGTTAAAAGTGGGATAACTTCTTCATCATAACTCCTATGATCTTGATTCAACTTCAGGGTGATTCTACACTGATTTATGAGTCCAAATCAAGCTTCTTACATCGTGAGTCATTCTGGTTTTATTAGTATCAAGAAGAAATTGCCAAATCTCCAAACAGGGTAAACTGGATTCACTTCGGTTAAAAGTGGGATAACTTCTTCATCATAACTCCTATGATATTGATTCAAATTCAGGGTGATTATCCACTGATTTATGAGTCCAAATAAAGCTTCTTACATCTTTATTCATTATGGTTTGATTAGAATCAAGAAGAAATTGCAAAATCTCCAAACACGGTAAACTGGAATCACTTCGGTTAAAAGTGGGATAACTTGTTCATCATAACTCCTATTATCTTGATTCAACTTCAGGGTGATTCTACACTGATTAATGAGTGCAGATAAAGCTTCTTACATCGTGATTCATTCTGGTTTTATTAGTATGAAGAATAAATTGTGAAATCTACAAACAGGACAAACTGGAATCACTTCGGTTAAAAGTGGGATAACTTCTTCATCATAACTCCTATGATATTGATTCAACTTCAGAGTGATTCTACACTGATTTATGATTCCAAATCAAGCTTCTTACAT
The DNA here is from genome assembly GCA_905132885.1 of Moricandia moricandioides. Taxonomy (NCBI): domain Eukaryota; kingdom Viridiplantae; phylum Streptophyta; class Magnoliopsida; order Brassicales; family Brassicaceae; genus Moricandia; species Moricandia moricandioides. The sequence goes on from CAJHQQ010004107.1 coordinate 24,438, forward strand.
CTTGATTCATTCTGGTTTGATTAGAATCAAGAAGAAATTGCCAAATCTCCAAACAGGGTAAACTGGAGTCACTTCGGTTAAAAGTGGGTTAACTTCTTCATCATAACTCCTATGATCTTGATTCAACTTCAGAGTGATTATAAAATGATTTATGAGTCCAAACAAGCTTCTTACATCGTGATTCATTCTGGTTTTATTTGTATCAAGAAGAAATTGCCAAATCTCCAAACAGTGTAAACTGGAATCACTTCGGTTAAAAGTGGGATAACTTCTTTATCATAACTCCTATGATCTTGATTCAACTTCAGGGTGATTCTACACTGATTTATGAGTCAAAATCAAGCTTCTTACATCATGATTCATTCTGGTTTTATTAGTATCAAGAATAAATTGCCAAATCTTCAAACAGGGTAAACTGGGATCACTTCGGTTAAAAGTGGGATAAATTCTTCATCATAAGTCCCATGATATTGATTGAACTTCAGGATGATTCTACATTGATTTATGAGTCCAAATCAAGATTCTTACATCTTGATTCATTCTGGTTTGATTAGAATCAAGAAGACATTGTCAAATTTCCCAATAGGGCAAACTGGAATCACTTCAGTTAAAAGTGGGATAACTTCTTCATCATAAGTCCAATGATATTGATTCAACTTCAGGATGATTCTACACTGATTTATGAGTCCAAATCAAGATTCTTACATATTGATTCATTCTGGTTTGATTAGAATCAAGAAGACATTGCCAAATTTCCCAATAGGGCAAACTGGAATCACTTCGGTTAAAAGTGGGATAACTTCTTCATCATAAGTCCAATGATATTGATTCAACATCAGGATGATTCTGCAGTGATTTATGAGTCTAAATGAAGCTTCTTACATCTTTATTCATTCTGGTTTTGATTAGAATCAAGAAGAAATTGCCAAATCTCCAAACAAGGTAAACTGGAATCACTTCTGTTAAAAGTGGGATAACTTCTTCATCATAACTCGTATGATCTTGATTCAACATCAGGGTGATTCTACAATGATTTGTGAGTCCAAATCAAGCTTCTTACATCATGATTCATTCTGGTTTTATTTGTATCAAGAAGAAATTACCAAATCTCCAAACAGGGAAACTATAATCACTTCGGTTAAAAGTGGGATAACTTCTTCATCATAACTCCTATGATCTTGATTCAACTTCAGGGTGATTCTACACTGATTAATGAGTCCAAATCAAGCTTCTTACATCGTGATTCATTCTGGTTTTATTAGTATCAAGAATAAATTGTCAAATCTCCAAACATGGTAAACTGGAATCACTTCGGTTAAGTGGGATAACTTCTTCTTCATAAATCCTATGATTTTGATTCAACTTCAGGGTGATTCTACACTGATTAATGAGTCCAAATAAAGATTCTTACATCGTGATTCATTCTGATTTTATTAGTATCAAGAATAAATTGCCAAATCTCCAAACAGGGCAAACTGGAATAACTTCGGTTTAAAGTGGGATAACTTCTTTATCATAAGTCCAATGATATTAATTCAACTTCAGGATGATTCTGCACTGATATATGAGTCCAAATAAATATTCTTACATCTTGATTCATTATGGTTTGATTAGAATCAAGAAGAAATTGCCAAATCTCCAAACAGAGTAAACTGGATTCAGTTTGTTAAAAGTGGAATAACATCTTCATCATAACTCCTATGATATTGATTCAAGTTCAGGATGATTATCCACTGATTTATGAGTCCAAATAAAGCTTCTTACATCTTGATTCATTTTGGTTTGATTAGAATCAAGAAGAAATTGCCAAATCTCCAAACATGATAAACTGGATTCACTTCGGTTAAAAGTGGGATAACTTCTTCATCATAACTCCTATGATCTTGATTCAACTTCAGGGTGATTCTAAACTGATTTATGAGTTCAAATCAAGCTTCTTACATCGTGATTCATTCTGGTTTTATTTGTATCAAGAAGAAATTGGCAAATCTCCAAACAGGATAAACTGGAATCACTTCGGTTAAAAGTGGAATAACTTCTTCATCATAACTCCTATGATCTTTATTTAACTTCAGGGTTATTATACACTGATTTATGAGTCCAAATCAAGCTTCTTACATCGTGATTCATTCTGGTTTTATTAGTATCAAGAATAAATTGCCAAATCTTCAAACAGGATAAACTGGGATCACTTCGGTTAAAAGTGGGATAACTTCTTCATCATAACTCCTATGATATTGATTCAACTTCAGGGTGATTCTAAACTGATTTATGAGTCCAAATCAAGTTTCTTACATCGTTATTCATTCTGGTTTTATTTGTATCAAGAAGAAATTGGCAAATCTCCAAACAGGGTAAACTGGAATCACTTCGGTTAAAAGTGTGATAACTTCTTCATCATAACTCCAAAGATCTTGATTCAACTTCAGGGTGATTCTACACTGATTAATGAGTCCAAATCAAGCTTCTTATATCATGATTCATTATGGTTTTATTAGTATCAATAATAAATTGCCAAATTTCCAAATAAGGCAAACTGGAATCACTTTGGATAAAAGTGGGATAACTTCTTCATCATAAGTCCATGATATTGATTAAACTTCAGGATGATTCTGCACTGATTTATGAGTCCAAATCAAGCTTCTTACATCTTTATTCATTCTGGTTTTGATTAGAATCAAGAAGAAATTGCCAAATCTCCAAACAAGGTAAAATGGAATCACTTCGGTTAAAAGTGGGATAACTTGTTCATCATAACTCCTATGATCTTGATTCAACATCAGGGTGATTCTACACTGATTTGTGAGTCCAAATCAAGCTTCTTATGTCGTGATTCTTTCTGGTTTTATTAGTATCAAGAATAAATTGCCAACTCTCCAAACATGGCAAACTGGAATCACTTCAGTTAAAAGTGGGATAACTTCTTCATCATAACTCCTATGATCTTGATTCAACTTCAGGGTGATTCTACACTGATTTATAAGTCCAAATCAAGCTTCTTACATCATGAGTCATTCTGGTTTTATTAGTATCAAGAAGAAATTGCCAAATCTCCAAACAGGGTAAACTGGATTCACTTCGGTTAAAAGTGGGATAACTTCTTCATCATAACTCCTATGATATTGATTCAAATTCAGGGTGATTATCCACTGATTTATGAGTCCAAATAAAGCTTCTTACATCTTTATTCATTATGGTTTGATTAGAATCCAGAAGAAATTGCCAAATCTCCAAACACGGTAAACTGGAATCACTTCGGTTAAAAGTGGGATAACTTCTTCATCATAACTCCTATGATCTTGATTCAACTTCAGGGTGATTCTAAGCTGATTAATGAGTGCAGATAAAGCTTCTTACATCGTGATTCATTCTGGTTTTATTAGTATCAAGAATAAATTGCGAAATCTACAAACAGGACAAACTGGAATCACTTCGGTTAAAAGTGGGATAACTTCTTCATCATAACTCCTATGATATTGATTCAACTTCAGGGTGATTCTAAACTGATTTATGAGTCCAAATCAAGCTTCTTACATCTTGATTCATTCTGGTTTGATTAGAATCAAGAAGAAATTGCCAAATCTCCAAACAGGGTAAACTGGAGTCACTTCGGTTAAAAGTGGGTTAACTTCTTCATCATAACTCCTATGATCTTGATTCAACTTCAGAGTGATTATAAAATGATTTATGAGTCCAAACAAGCTTCTTACATCGTGATTCATTCTGGTTTTATTTGTATCAAGAAGAAATTGCCAAATCTCCAAACAGTGTAAACTGGAATCACTTTGGTTAAAAGTGGGATAACTTCTTTATCATAACTCCTATGATCTTGATTCAACTTCAGGGTGATTCTACACTGATTTATGAGTCAAAATCAAGCTTCTTACATCGTGATTCATTCTGGTTTTATTAGTATCAAGAATAAATTGTCAAATCTTCAAACAGGGTAAACTGGGATCACTTCGGTTAAAAGTGGGATAAATTCTTCATCATAAGTCCCATGATATTGATTGAACTTCAGGATGATTCTACATTGATTTATGAGTCCAAATCAAGATTCTTACATCTTGATTCATTCTGGTTTGATTAGAATCAAGAAAACATTGCCAAATTTCCCAATAGGGCAAACTGGAATCACTTCAGTTAAAAGTGGAATAACTTCTTCATCATAAGTCCAATGATATTGATTCAACTTCAGGATGATTCTGCACTGATTTATGAGTCCAAATCAAGATTCTTACATCTTGATTCATTCTGGTTTGATTAGAATCAAGAAGACATTGCCAAATTTCCCAATAGGGCAAACTGGAATCACTTCGGTTAAAAGTGGGATAACTTCTTCATCATAAGTCCAAATGAAGCTTCTTACATCTTTATTCATTCTGGTTTTGATTAGAATCAAGAAGAAATTGCCAAATCTCCAAACAAGGTAAACTGGAATCACTTCGGTTAAAAGTGGGATAACTTCTTCATCATAACTCGTATGATCTTGATTCAACATCAGGGTGATTCTACAATGATTTGTGAGTCCAAATCAAGCTTCTTACATCATGATTCATTCTGGTTTTATTTGTATCAAGAAGAAATTACCAAATCTCCAAACAGGGTAAACTATAATCACTTCGGTTAAAAGTGGGATAACTTCTTCATCATAACTCCTATGATCTTGATTCAACTTCAGGGTGATTCTACACTGATTAATGAGTCCAAATCAAGCTTCTTACATCGTGATTCATTCTGGTTTTATTAGTATCAAGAATAAATTGCCAAATCTCCAAACATGGTAAACTGGAATCACTTTGGTTAAAGTGGGATAACTTCTTCATCATAAATCCTATGATTTTGATTCAACTTCAGGGTGATTCTACACTGATTAATGAGTCCAAATAAAGATTCTTACATTGTGATTCATTCTGGTTTTATTAGTATCAAGAATAAATTGCCAATTCTCCAAACAGGACAAACTGGAATAACTTCGGTTTAAAGTGGGATAACTTCTTTATCATAAGTCCAATGATATTAATTCAACTTCAGGATGATTCTGCACTGATATATGAGTCCAAATAAATATTCTTACATCTTGATTGATTATGGTTTGATTAGAATCAAGAAGAAATTGCCAAATCTCCAAACAGAGTAAACTGGATTCACTTCGTTAAAAGTGGAATAACATCTTCATCATAACTCCTATGATATTGATTCAAGTTCAGGATGATTATCCACTGATTTATGAGTCCAAATAAAACTTCTTACATCTTGATTCATTCTGGTTTGATTAGAATCAAGAAGACATTGCCAAATCTCCAAACATGATAAACTGGAATCACTTCGGTTAAAAGTGGGATAACTTCTTCATCATAACTCCTATGATATTGATTCAACTTCAGGGTGATTATCCACTGATTTATGAGTCCAAATCAAGATTCTTACATCTTGATTCATTATGGTTTGATTATAATCAAGAAGAAATTGCAAACTCTCCAAACAGGGCAAGCTGGAAATCATTCGGTTAAAAGTGGGATAACTTCTTCATCATAACTCCTATGATCTTTATTTAACTTCAGGGTGATTATACACTGATTTATGAGTCCAAATCAAGCTTCTTACATCGTGATTCATTCTGGTTTTATTAGTATCAAGAATAAATTGCCAAATCTTCAAACAGGATAAACTGGGATCACTTCGGTTAAAAGTGGGATAACTTCTTCATCATAAATCCAATAATATTGATTCAACTTCAGGATGATTCTACACTGATTTATGAGTCCAAATCAAGATTCTTACATCTTGATTCATTCTGGTTGATTCTAATCAAGAAGAAATTGCCAAATCTCAAAACAGGGTACACTGGAATCACTTCGGTTAAAAGTGGAATAATATCTTCATCATAACTCCTATGATATTGATTCAACTTCAGGGTGATTATCCACTAATTTATTAGTCCAAATAAATCTTCTTACATCTTGATTCATTCTGTTTTGGTTAGAATCAAGAAGAAATTGCCAAATCTCCAAACAGGGTAAACTGGTGTCACTTCGGTTAAAAGTGGGATAACTTCTTCATCATAACTCCTATGATCTTTATTCAACTTAAGGGTGATTCTAAACTTATTTATGAGTCCAAATAAAGCTTCTTAGATCGTGATTCATTCTGGTTTTCTTTGTATCAAGAAGAAATTGCCAAATCTCCAAGCAGGGTAAACTAGATTCACTTCGGTTAAAAGTGGGATAACTTCTTTATAATAACTCCTATGATCTTGATTCAACTTCAGGGTGATTCTAAACTTATTTATGAGTCCAAATCAAGCTTCTAACATCGTGAGTCATTCTGGTTTTATTAGTATCAAGAAGAAATTGCCAAATCTCCAAACAGTGTAAAATGGAATCACTTCTGTTAAAAGTTGGATAACTTCTTCATCATAACTCCTATGATCTTGATTCAACTTCAGGGTGATTCTACACTTATTAATGAGTCCAAATCAAGCTTCTTACATCATGATTCATTCTGGTTTTATTAGTATCAAGAATAAATTGCCAAATCTCGAAACAGGGTAAACTGGAATCACTTCGGTTAAAAGTGGGATAACTTCTTCATCATAACTCCCATGATATTGATTCAAGTTCAGGGTAATTCTACACTGATTTATGAGTCCAAATCAAGCTTATTAAATCGTGATTCAATCTGGTTTTTTTTAGTATCAAGATAAAATTACCAAAACTCCAAACGGGATAAACTGGATTCACTTCGGTTAAAAGTGGGATAACTTCTTCATCATAACTCCTATGATATTGATTCAACTTCAGGGTGATTATCCTCTGATTAATGAGTCCAAATCAAGATTCTTAAATCTTGATTCATTATGGTTTGATTATAATCAAGAAGAAATTGCAAACTCTCCAAACAGGGTAAACTGGAATCACTTCGGTTAAAAGTGTGATTACTTCTTCATCATAACTCCTATGATCTTGATTCAACTTCAGGGTGATTCTACACTGATTTATGATTCCAAATCAAGCTTCTTACATCTTGATTCATTCTGGTTTGATTAGAATCAAGAATAAATTGCCAAATCTCCAAACAGGGTAAACTGGAGTCACTTCGGTTAAAAGTGGGTTAACTTCTTCATCATAACTCCTATGATCTTGATTCAACTTCAGAGTGATTATAAAATGATTTATGAGTCCAAACAAGCTTCTTACATCGTGATTCATTCTGGTTTTATTTGTATCAAGAAGAAATTGCCAAATCTCCAAACAGTGTAAACTGGAATCACTTTGGTTAAAAGTGGGATAACTTCTTTATCATAACTCCTATGATCTTGATTCAACTTCAGGGTGATTCTACACTGATTTATGAGTCAAAATCAAGCTTCTTACATCGTGATTCATTCTGGTTTTATTTGTATCAAGAAGAAATTGCCAAATCTCCAAGCAGGGTAAACTAGATTCACTTCGGTTAAAAGTGGGATAACTTCTTTATCATAACTCCTATGATCTTGATTCAACTTCAGGGTGATTCTAAACTTATTTATGAGTCCAAATCAAGCTTCTTACCTCTTGATTCATTCTGGTTTGATTAGAATCAAGAAGAAATTGCCAAATATCCAAACAGGGTAAACTGGAGTCACTTCGGTTAAAAGTGGGTTAACTTCTTCATCATAACTCCTATGATCTTGATTCAACTTCAGAGTGATTATAAAATGATTTATGAGTCCAAACAAGTTTCTTACATCGTGATTCATTCTGGTTTTATATGTATCAAGAAGAAATTGCCAAATCTCCAAACAGTGTAAACTGGAATCACTTTGGTTAAAAGTGGGATAACTTCTTCTTCATAACTCCAATGATATTAATTCAACTTCAGGATGATTCTACACTTATTTATGAGTCCAAATCAAGATTCTTACATTTTGATTCATCTGGTTTATTTAGAATCAAGAAGAAATTGCCCAAATTCCCAAAGGGTAAACTGGAGTCACTTTGGTTTAAAAGTGGGATAACTTCTTCATCATAACTCCTATGATCTTGATTCAACTTCAGGATGATTCTACACTGATTTATGATTCCAAATCAAGCTTCTTACATCGTGATTCATTCTGGTTTTATTAGTATCAAGAAGAAATTGCCAAATCTCAAAACAGGGCAAACTGGGATCACTTGGTTAAAAGTGGGATAACTTCTTCATCATAACTCCAATGATATTAATTCAAATTTAGGGTGATTCTAAACTTATTTATGAGTCCAAATCAAGATTCTTACATTTTGATTCATTCTGGTTTTATTTGTATCAAGAAGAAATTGCCAAATCTCCAAAAA
>CAJHQQ010004108.1:0-32747 GCA_905132885.1 Moricandia moricandioides
TTGACTTGGTAAACAATCGGCTTGGAGTATATTCCCAAGCCGATCGTTTTGTCGTCAGCGTTGATCCGGTGTTGAGCTAAGCCGAAGGATTTTTTGCCGTAAGTCGGACGTGCATTGTCGAGGTCTGATTCCGGCGGTCGATTGGCATTTAGTCGGTCGACTACGTCATGGGCTCTCTTGATGGAGGTTACCCTCCTACATCAAGACGCCGTCATTTTATTTTCAACCACATCGTTAGGTTTTTCTTGTTCCTCTCTCCCTGCTAAACCCTCCCTTCGTCCTCTGTCTCCGCTACGAAACCAGAGAGCTCAACAATGGCGTCGATTCTCTCAAAGAACCAGAAGAAGAAACAAAACCACACCTTGAAAGAGCTCAAGTCACTAGGCAGTGACCTACTCTCATCTCGAGCTCACATCAACAACCTCCCTCTCCTTCTATCCTTCATCTCCCCAGAATCTCCGCCGCAGTTCTTGGTGGAATCTCTCCTCTCACTCCAGTCCTTCTTCACTCCTCTTCTCTCTCAGCTTCCCTCGACTTCTTCACACCCTTCTTCAACGAAACGACCTCGTTCCGAAGAAGACGATGATGATTCGTCAAAGACGAAGACAGATGAAGACCCTGAAGTTATCTTCAAAGCTTGGCTAAGATCGAAGTTTGACGAGTTCGTGAAGCTTCTACTCGATGTTCTTGTCTCTGAACAGTCAGAAGACACTCTAAGTGTAACTAACTCTCTGTCTGTTTTCTTATTAATGTGTAACGGCGTCGTTTCATGTAGCCTTAACGGTTATGATGATGTTTTTTATTTATAGGACATAGTTTTGGGTACATTAATGGAGTTTGTGAAGCTTCTGTATGCTGGAAGGTTTCACTCTTCCATCTACCACAGAATACTTAATTCTATTGTAAGTTTACTTCAGATTTTACAAGAAAATTGCTCATTATTTGCTTTAATGCTTTTAATATTGTCTCTGCAGATTCATTCTGTAGTTGATATTGATGTATTCTTGGATATACTTACTTCAAAGTTCTTTAAGTACATTGATGTCCGGTATGTTGTTTGATAACCCTCTGTTTTTATTGTATTCATCTTCTTCTTTCTTCTGGTTTAGCCTGTTGTTTTTTGTTTTTTTCTTATTTGGGATTTGACTCTGAATATCGATTTATGCTACAGCTATTTTACATACATCAGCATGGAAAAGTTTGTCAAAACTCTGGAAGCATCAGCCGTGTCTGGTGCGCTTATTATTGCTTCCTTTCTTGGCTTATCTTTTGTTTTCCCCTCTTGATAGATAATGTAAGTGTTTTGTGTATGTGTGTAACTGATGTGGTTTTGATCTTTTGTAGTTGATAGAACCGTGACTGAAACTAGTGAGACTGATATTGAATCGAAAGACAGGTTAGTATTAGTAATTTTTCGATTGGAATAGACAATCTTGTATTTGCTGCTTGTTTCTTCCAGACTGTTTGAATATAACTTTTATGCTGTTCTTTTTTATTACTGTGTTGCTGATAATCTGGAATTTTCTTGAAATGTAGCCTGGAGCTCTCTATTCGCAAGATCTATCAAGCTTTATCTCGAATTCCACCACCTCAAAAACAAGCTGAAAAGTCTGACCATGAGATGTGGAGTGGTTCAGGTGACTGTTTCAAGTTTTGTTGGAAGGATGCCATCTATATTTAGATTTGCTAATAGAGGTTGTCTGTATTATCAGATGAAAGTAGTAGTGAGAAACCGAAAGATAAAAAGAAAAAGAATAAGGATCAAGACAGCAATGTGAGTTTTCATTTGCTAAAATGTACTGAATCCGTGAATAGTTTTTCTTCCTACGATGCAATTGGTTACTTTTTGTTACTAAATTTATTCTGTCAGCTTCTCTCTCCGACTACAATTGCCAAAAGGATGAAGCTGAAGTTCACTAAAGCATGGATCTCATTTCTCAAACTTCCACTCCCCCTTGACGTTTACAAGGAGGTTAGCTAGTTTACTTTCACAAGTAACCCTTTGTTTGGAATAGGATTAGCTTAGCAATATGCTATCTTGGCGATGCTCAGGTTCTTGCTAGTATTCACCAGACAGTCATTCCCCATCTGTCTAATCCTGCAATGTTATGGTGGGCATATTAACCAAAGCTTTTGTTGTTCTGTATATTGTTTCCTTTGATAATCGCTTATATATATATATGTTTTATCATACTTGCAGCGACTTCCTAACAAAATCGTATGATATCGGGGGAGTTGTCAGTGTGATGGCTCTAAGCAGCCTTTTCATCCTCATGACAGAACATGGTTTGGAATATCCAAACTTTTATGAAAAACTCTATGCGTTAATGGTCCCTTCGGTCTTTGTGGCGAAGCACCGAGCAAGATTTCTTCAGGTATTGCATGATTTAAGTGATCAATGAATTACTGGTTTATATTCCGTTAATTTCTATCAATATCTGAAACGCTTTCTGCAGCTTCTTGATGCTTGCCTTAGGTCATCACTGCTTCCAGCATATCTGGCAGCTTCATTCACAAAGAAACTAAGCAGATTGTCACTTTCTGTTCCTCCTTCGGGATCGTTGGTCATTACGGCTCTGATCTACAACCTGTTGCGAAGACATCCTACCATCAACCATCTTGTTCATCAGGTATGACATATTTTAGTTAGTGTTTGAAAGTATGCAAAAAAGAATCTTACAAGATTGGAAAGTAACTTACTTCTATTTGATTTTATCCCTCATGACTGAACAAAAGAATGTAAAGAAAGCATGAATGTGGTGACTTTTTTTTGCAGGATAACGCCAGTGAAGCCAACTCAGAGCCTGACGAACACATTGAGAGCAGACCAAAGACCAACAAAAAGCTCGGTGTTGACTATTTCAACAACCAGGAAAGTGATCTCAAGAAAACTGGTGCCATGAGTAAGTATTTGACTTTCCAGTCGTTTACAGAATTTCACCCCTATATAGAAGCATATCCAACAGTATATCTATGCTGTGTATTTCTAGGTTTGTACTTTCTTAATGGTGGCACTGTAGCATAACAAGATGTATAAGCTTTTTGATTAAATTGCACTGTTTCTCTAGATTCACACACAAAATGAAGTTCTGATTGCGAGGGTGTTGTTTTGCTTCCTTGTGAGACAATTTCATAAGAGAACTGATGATGTTCATTACTTGTTAACAGGAAGTTCACTTTGGGAGATTGACACTTTGCGCCACCATTACTGCCCACCAGTTTCAAGGTATATTTTACTCACAGAGGATAATATCCAAACATATTTAATTTTTTTTTTTTTTAACAATTTGTCATCTCATGATATCTCTGTTTGTTGTGTAGGTTTGTTTCATCGCTAGAAACTGATCTAACCATCAGAGCGAAAACAACTGAAATGAAAATAGAAGATTTCAGCTCTGGTTCATATGCTACCATCTTTGGGGACGAGGTAATGTAGCTTTCTGGTTCTTATACATAAACTCCTTGTCGTAATAAGAGATCACTAAGCTTTGGTCTCCATGTATAGAGGTCCGAGACCAAATACCATTAAGACAAACTAACTGTGGAGATCTTTTAAAAATGGCAGATTCGGAGAAGGGTAAAAAGTTCCATTAGCCTTCTACAAAGCGGTTCCAACATCTCTGTTTGAGGATTCAGATTTTCCAGGGTGGACGTTCACTATTCCCCAAGAGGAGAGCAAATGCTGAGTGATTTCAAGAGAGTAGCCAACTCATGAGCTAAAAGAACACTGCAGGTATTGGTAGATTTGTGATACCAAGTTTTGTAGTTTGGATCGTCCACTAGTCAGAGTGCGTTGATGATATTAGTCTGTGGTCCAATTTTAGTGGAGATTCCACACAAATTCCATTGGCTCGTAGTTGTATCATTGCCATTACACTTGTAGTGTCTCTTCCAATTAAAATTCTTATCCTTAATCATTTCATTCTTTTACTCGTGCATTGGTTTGTTCAATTAGGTACTCACAACACCCATTCTTTATTGTTCTCAATTATATTCTCTTTATTTAATACTTTCTCAGTTACGAAAAGATGTTTTAGAAAAAAATTTGTTTCAAAAAAGTTATATTTTTACATTATCAATGTATTAAATTAAGGGCAAATCTCTCAAATAGCATTTTTGAAGTTTTTGTCACAAAAATAGACATTGAGAGAAAAAATGACCAAAATAGATTTTCTTTTTTATTTTGAAAATTTTAATATTTTTTAATATTTTTATAAATATATATTTACATCCTTTAATAAAGTCTATTTTGGTCATTTATTCTTTTTAAGTGCTATTTTTGGGACAAAAACTTTTGTAGGTCTGTTTTAGTCTTTATCTCTTAAATTAATGATAAAATGTAAATTTTAAAATGGTAATTAAAAATTTAGTAGTTAAAAGTTATTGAGAATAGTTAACTATAAAAAATAAAACATTAAGAACTAAAATTTTACATGTTTTCTTAATAATTATGAAAATGTAAAACATACATCTTTTGTAACAAACGTAGTAGTAAGTATCATCCAAACTAAAGTAAAAATATTTTAGTATTAAGAAATATAAAACAATTTTTTTTTTTTTTTTTAATCATCTAATCAAGTTCTCCTCCACCTTCAGGTGTTTTCAGATTTGGAGAAGAAAGTGGTCTATTTTCACAGTTTGAGTGTTTGTCACTTCTCTTTTTTTTTTTGTCCAAAATACTATAATGGAGATCTTCTTTTCGGTGACCACTTGGTGTTATTGGCCATGTCATTTCACATGTTTTATCCTGAAGTTGTGTCTCTCCTCCATAGATTCTGTTTGTAAGTAACCAAAAATTTCAAATCCCACTGAGGAAAGTTTGTTCTTTCTCAAATATTCAACTACTTATACCCACTTTTTCATTGAGCAAGCCTCTCACTTTCCCCTTTTCATGTCATTTTCTTTTCTCTTGCTTCTTCCTCGTGTCTTGTTCTCTTACCATCCATTATTATACTAAGCTTTATATTTTTTCAACGCCCTCACGAATCTTTCTTTTTTCTTTGTTTATTTAAAGCATGAACTGGTTTGTGGGTTTGGCATCAAACCTCTCGTGACACTTTTTCAAGTTCCATTTCTCACTGTTCAAACTGAAAGCTACTTGTTTTGCTTCTGTCCGTGTGAAAAATGGTTTGGGGTTTAGCTAAAGTTTCTCAACAGAACCAAACAATGAATTGTGTTCTGTTAAGCTTCATCGTTCTTGGTGCTGGTGTTGGGTTACTTTCAGAAGGAGCTTCTATTTCTAGGCCTCCTGTTATTAAAGTAGGTGCTATATTCGGTTTAAACACCTTGTACGGCCAAACTGCAAGTCTTGCTTTCAAAGCTGCTGAGGAAGATGTAAACTCTGATCCTAGTTTCCTCGGTGGATCAAAGTTGCGTATTATGATCATTGATGCTCAACGCAGTGGTTTCCTTAGCATCATGGGAGGTTAGAATGAAAAAAGTTCACAATCTTGTTTTCTTGATTGCTTATGGAAAACTTACTTCAGCTATTCTTTTGTTGTTGCAGCCTTGCAGTTCATGGAGACTGATGTAGTTGCTATAATTGGTCCACAAACATCAATCATGGCTCATGTATTGTCTCATCTTGCTAATGAGCTTACTGTTCCTATGTTGTCATTCACGGCTCTTGACCCTACCCTCTCTCCACTCCAGTTCCCTTTCTTTGTCCAAACAGCACCTAGCGATCTGTTCCTGATGCACGCCATTGCAGAGATGATCACATACTACGGCTGGTCTGATGTAGTGGCGTTATATAACGATGATGATAACAGCAGAAACGGCATCACAGCGTTAGGCGATGAGCTTGAAGAGAGGCGTTGTAAGATCTCTTACAAGGCGGTACTTCCACTGGATGTTGTGATTACTAGTCCAACTGAGATCATAGAGGAGTTGACTAAGATCCGTGGAATGGAATCTCGGATAATTGTTGTGAACACTTTCCCAAATACTGGCAAAATGATCTTTGAGGAAGCAAAGAGACTAGGGATGATGGAGAAAGGCTATGTTTGGATAGCTACAACTTGGTTATCTTCTCTAATCGACTCAAATTTGCCTTTGGATCTCAAATCTCTCAATGGAGTTCTAACACTGCGTCTTCACACGCCAGATTCAAGAAAGAAAAGAGACTTTGCGGCACGGTGGAAGAACAAGCTGAGTAGTAATAACAAGACTATTGGGTTGAATGTCTATGGTTTATATGCTTATGATACTGTCTGGATCATTGCTCAAGCTGTTAAGTCATTTCTGGAAGCTGGAGGTAATCTTTCCTTCTCTCATGATGCAAAGTTAAGCAACCTGAAAGGTGAAGCGTTGAATCTAAGTGCGTTAAGCAGATTTGATGAAGGTCCACAACTTCTTGACTACATTATGCATACAAAGATGTCTGGTCTAACAGGTCCGGTTCAGTTTCATCAAGACAGATCAATGGTACATCCTTCATATGATGTTATCAATGTGGTTGATGGGGGATCTCACCAAATAGGTTACTGGTCTAACCATTCTGGTCTTTCTGTTGTGCCTCCTGAATCATTTTATAACAGACCTTCTAACCGTTCTAGCTCAAACCAGCATCTGAAGTCTGTAACTTGGCCTGGTGGGACTTCGGTTACACCTCGTGGATGGGTTTTTCCTAACAACGGGAAGCTGTTGAGAATCGGTGTTCCTAATAGAGCAAGCTTCAAGGACTTTGTCTCAAGGGTCAATGGAAGCAGCCACAAAGTGCAAGGATATTGCATTGATGTGTTTGAAGCTGCGGTGAAATTGCTTTCTTATCCAGTTCCTCACGAGTTCATCTTATTCGGAGATGGTCTCCAGAATCCAAACTACAATGATTTGGTTCACAAGCTCACCCATGGAGCTGACTTTGATGCTGTTGTAGGAGATATAGCCATTGTCACAAAACGAACAAGAATTGTGGATTACACTCAGCCATACATTGAGTCAGGCCTTGTCGTGGTTGCTCCTGTGACAGCACCTAATGAAAATCCTTGGGCCTTCTTACGCCCTTTCACTCCTCCTATGTGGGCTGTAACAGCTTCTTTCTTCATGGTCGTTGGAGCTGTGATATGGATTCTTGAACACCGAACCAACGATGAGTTTCGAGGTCCCCCAAGGAGACAAATCATTACCATTCTCTGGTTAGTTGTACACATGAGTCATCTTATTTGTCTGCATAAATTTAAGATTGCTTTAAATCTTTTATTACAATGCAGGTTCACCTTCTCGACCATGTTTTTCTCTCACAGTAAGTCTCAAAACCCTTTCAAGTTTAGTTACTGTGTGAAATTTTCTTAACATTGTTTTATGAAATCAAACTCTCTTAGGAGAGAATACGACGAGCACGCTTGGTCGCATGGTGCTGCTGATATGGCTTTTTGTGGTTCTGATCATTACATCTAGCTACACTGCGAGTCTGACATCGATGCTCACAGTGCAACAACTAAATTCACCTATAAAAGGAGTAGATACACTCATCAGCAGCAGTGGTCGTATTGGCTTCCAGGTTGGTTCATTTGCTGAAAACTACATGATTGATGAGCTCAACATCGCCAGATCAAGACTTGTGCCTCTTGGCTCTCCTCAAGAATACGCTACTGCGCTTCAAAATGGTACTGTTGCTGCAATAGTTGATGAACGTCCTTATGTTGATCTCTTCCTCTCAGATTACTGTAAGTTTGCTATCAGAGGTCAAGAGTTCACCAGATGCGGTTGGGGATTTGTGAGTCCATCTTTTGAATCTC
This sequence comes from Moricandia moricandioides, assembly GCA_905132885.1. Classification (NCBI taxonomy): domain Eukaryota; kingdom Viridiplantae; phylum Streptophyta; class Magnoliopsida; order Brassicales; family Brassicaceae; genus Moricandia; species Moricandia moricandioides. The sequence continues at coordinate 7,740 of CAJHQQ010004108.1, forward strand.
TTCTATCTTTTTACCAAACATGTTTGAACATAATCTGATATTGCTTATCTGTTGTAAAAAAAAGGCATTCCCAAGAGACTCTCCTTTAGCAGTGGACATGTCAACAGCAATTCTTGGTCTATCTGAAACTGGAGAGCTTCAGAAGATCCATGACAGATGGCTTTCCAAATCTAACTGCAGCAGCCCACACGGGTCTCAGTCAGGTGACTCAGAACAGCTCAACGTGCATAGCTTCTGGGGAATGTTCCTTGTGTGTGGAATCGCTTGTCTTGTTGCTCTCTTTATCCACTTTGTCAAGATAGTCCGCAACTTCATCAAACACAAGTCAGGAGAAGAAGAAGAAAAGGATATACTTCCACCAAAGAGTTCTCGTTTGAAGACGCTGCAGAATTTTCTAGCTTATGTTGATGAAAAGGAAGAGGAATCCAAGAGAAGGTTTAAGCGCAAAAGGAGCAGTCTTTCTATAAATGCGAACAGTAGTATCTCATCCACACCAATATGAAAAACAAAGTGAAAGGTGTTATGATCTGTATATTTTTAACCTACACCTAATTTGTAAGCAATTTAGGATTTTGTGGTAACGATTATATATTTACCAATTATTCCAACTAATCATAAACTATAGCTCCAGAGCTATTTGTAAGTTGTAAGACAGACAAAAGTGGAATACAAGCTTTTCCAATCTGGTTGAGTTCGGTTTAGAAGTGTTGTGGTTAAACATTTGTTTCAATGATAAGGAGCGAATGGAAAATGTCTGAGATCGATATGATTCTGATCTCACTCCACTAATCAGAGGAAGTTCATGATTTTCATTACTTCAGTTAAGTTGACTTCAACAAGTTTTGTTATTGTTGTTCAATAACTATAACAATAAGGCAATAAATATAATTAATTTCTCATAAGGGAAAAAAAACAACAAAATATGTTATTCTAGAAACATTGTTCATGCATGCATGATCCTTGTCTCTCAGTCGATTTTGCTTTGTGCAAAGATTCAGTGACATTCCGATTTCTCCTATACGTCAAAAAATTTAAGATAATTGATTTCTCAAAGTGTACTAATCCCCGGCACACATCCTTTATAACTTTAGGGTTAAGCGTGTTTTTGCTGGAGTAGTGAAATGATGAGTGACTTATTAGAAAGTGATTCCCGATACCGTGTGAGTGAGACCAAAACACGGAGAAAAATCATGTGGCGATTGTAGGGACAAGAAACATGATTTTCGAACATTGAAAAATTAATGTACCACCCGTCAGACGGGATAGAGTCCACATACCGAGTGAGCAGACGTGGATGGCCCATTAGCCGTGGACGGGCAGGTGCTACAAGATATCTAAAAACATTGAGAGCATAGACAAATCATCTAAGTCAGCACAAAAGTGGACAAGCCTTGAGGTGCGGTTCAGTTCGGTTAAAGGGTTTTCCTGGTTAAGCCGTTAACTTCAACGTGGAGATCTGAATCTACTCTCACTCCACTAAAAACACATTAAGGTTGGGTGGCCACTTTAGTTTCTCTCTCTCTCTCTCTTACATTTGCTTCTTCATCTCTGGTCTTGTTTGATCTCATTCATCGATGGCAACACTCTCCTACCAATCTCCCTCCAAGCCCATTTCATATTTCCACTCCAAATCGAAACCCTCGCCGCCGTTATTCTCCAAAGTCTCCGTCTTTCGATGCAAAGCCTCCGTACAAACCCTCGTCGCCGTCGAGCCGGAGCCCATTTTCACCTCCGTCAAGACTTTCGCTCCTGCCACCGTCGCTAATCTAGGCCCAGGCTTCGACTTCTTAGGCTGCGCCGTCGACGGTCTCGGAGACCACGTGACTCTCCGCGTGGATCCCTCCGTTCGCGCCGGCGAGGTCTTAATCTCAGAGATCACCGGAACAACAACCAAACTCAGCACAAACCCTCTCCGAAACTGCGCCGGAATCGCTGCGATTGCGACGATGAAGATGTTAGGGATTAGATCGGTGGGTTTGTCGTTGGATTTGCATAAAGGTCTTCCTTTAGGAAGCGGTTTGGGTTCGAGTGCAGCTAGCGCCGCCGCAGCTGCTGTAGCGGTTAACGAGATCTTTGGTCGGAAGCTAGGGAGGGAAGAATTGGTTTTAGCCGGTTTGGAGTCTGAAGCGAAAGTCTCCGGTTATCATGCGGATAACATCGCACCGGCGATCATGGGAGGGTTTGTTCTGATAAGGAGCTACGAGCCGCTTGATTTGAAGCCATTAAGGTTCCCTGAGGATAAAGAGCTCTTCTTTGTCCTTGTGAGCCCTGAGTTTGAAGCTCCGACCAAGAAGATGAGAGCTGCGTTGCCTACAGAGATTCCAATGGTTCACCATGTCTGGAACAGTAGCCAAGCGGCTGCTTTAGTGGCGGCGGTGCTGGAAGGAGATGCTGTGATGCTAGGGAAGGCTTTGTCGTCTGATAAAGTTGTTGAGCCGACGAGGGCTCCTTTGATTCCGGGGATGGAAGCTGTGAAGAAGGCGGCGCTGGAAGCTGGGGCGTTTGGATGTACGATTAGTGGAGCTGGACCAACGGCGGTTGCGGTGATTGATGCGGCGGAGAAAGGAGAAGAGATTGGGGAGAAGATGGTGGAGGCTTTTATGAAAGGTGGGAACTTGAAGTCTGTTGCTTTGGTTAAGAAGCTTGATAAGGTTGGTGCTAGGCTTGTTAGTAGCATCTCCAGGTGATTTGTCTGATGTTTTGAGGTTTTCATGGGATTGGAATAGACTCTTCTTCCTCTGATGATAATAAAAGATTCCAAGTTTAGAACTTTTGTCCACTTGAGATAGAGAGTTATAGAGATGATATGGTTATCAGTAGTACAAGGACAGTGTTCTCTTGAGCTTTTGGTCAGTCTCTTTTAGGATGCCTTTGGTTTCTTCTTAGACCTTGGTTGTAAAAAATGTGGGCTTGATGGGACGTTTTTGAGGGATTGGATGTTCAAGTGATTTCAAATTCAACTGTTGTAGTTCATTTTGAACGAATTGATGTATGTGTTTAGTTAAGTTTTTTTTGGTTCTCCAATCTGTTTCTCTTCAGCATTTAAAGAGATTTTTTGAAATTCAATTTGTTGGGTATATATACTGGTTTGCGAAAAGCAGTCCGGTGGTAGCATTTCCTACCTCCCCCAGGTCGCTGAATGTCATAGCATTGGAACTTTTTTTTAAGACGGCAATGAGGGTGCTCCTCTCTAAAAGAACAATTTCAAATAAATTTTAAAGGCTTTATATTTTACACTGTAATCCTCCTTATTAATAGAAGTTAACAAAAATCATAATTTTTTAATTTAACAATAAAAAATATAATAAAAATATTATATGCACTATTAATTAGAATGATGTTACATTTTAATAGTATATTACATATTTTAATAGCATATTACTTGCATTTCAAACTAATCTCTGTCTTTTTATTTTTATTTGTAATATTACAAGTTAAAATTTGTTGAAATCTTATACTTTCATTGTTAATGTAATACTTTTGTTTTCATATAATTTTATCTTTTGTATATAATTTGTAATAACTATGTGCTATAATATTGTTTTGTCTAATATTTTGCTTTATTGTTATTAATAAATTTGTGTTTTGCATAAGATCAAAAAAAATATAACTAAAATGATAACTATAAAAGTTAATAAGTTTATTTGAAAGATCAACATTGGAAGGATTTAAAAGTATGAAGTTACTTTTGGAATATGAAAAACTCCACATTTAAAGTTTTGAAATTGATTTTAGGGATGATCTTCAGCTTAAACTGTGAAAACACGGTTGTGGAGAGCACAATCAGGCCTTCCGTTCAAGGATCAGTCTGGTATTCAGGAAGATACAAGAGAGCTAGAAGACCTGAAGCATGTGAACAAACACTGCGTGCAACCATAAGCACACATCCACTCAAAGAGGGAATCAGGCAAGCTTTAGTATACTTAAAAGAAGATTATTGGCGTGAACAGTGAATATCCCTAACTAAAAGGCCCACCAAAGGCCCAATTAGACAAAGATGACTGATAAAAATTCCGGTAAACGGTAAGCAACGAACCTATCCGCCGGCGTGAAACCTAAACTGAACATCAGCTTTCTAACATTCATTTCTCAAAAAGATTCTTTTTTCGGAAACCCATCCCCGAAAGCTTGGACCTTTTTGTTTCTAAAAGTAAAAGAGAGCGCTCTGTTTACTTCTGGCCCTTGTCTTTGGCGTCCGTGAGACGTGGACAAAGGATCGCCATTAGACATGAGAACCCTCCACGTTACTCTCTTTGCCCCCATCTTCTATAGCTTTCTTGTGACCCTCTCCTGACGTGTTTCTTCATCTCTCGGTTTTGGGTTTTCTGGAGGATACGCCAAAGAGCTACTTTTTATTCAGAGGGATCACGAGATGACAAGTGTCAAGAGGAAACTTGACGATGAACTGTCTTCTCCTTGGTTCTACACCGTTTGTACCATGGGAGGGATGATCAGTGCAGGAACAACACATTTGGCTATAACCCCTCTTGATGTCCTCAAAGTCAATATGCAGGTTTTGTTTCCTTTCTTGATTTCTTGAAATGGGTCTTGATGATGTGTAATAGATTTAATGTGTTTGGTCTTGTCTGTGCTCAAGTTGGATCATCATTACTGAACAGATCACTCTCTTTGTAGGTGAATCCTGCCAAGTACAATAGCATTCCCTCAGGTTTCTCCACTCTTTTAAAAGAGCATGGCCGTTCATATCTCTGGAGAGGTTGGTCAGGGAAGCTTTTAGGCTATGGTGTTCAAGGCGGATGCAGATTTGGACTCTATGAGTACTTCAAGACACTCTACAGCAATGTCTTGCCTAACAATAACAGAACTTCCATATATTTTCTTAGTAGTGCTTCTGCTCAGATATTTGCAGATATGGCCTTGTGTCCTTTTGAAGCTATAAAAGTTCGAGTTCAGACGCAGCCCATGTTTGCAAAAGGGTTGCTTGATGGGTTTCCAAGAGTATATAGAAATGAAGGTCTTGCTGGGTATGCCCTTTTAACTCAAGCATCATTCTGCTTCACTTTCTCTTAGCATTCGGTTTTTGAGTCTTTATCTCTTCAAATGCAGCTTCCACAGGGGACTTTTTCCTCTCTGGTGTCGCAATCTTCCATGTAATCTTACTATATGAGTTTGATTTTATTCTAGTTTAGTCATTAGCCTTTTAGCAAAACTTGGTTGTGTTCTGTACTAGAACCATATCTTGTTGTTTTTATGTGGTTACAGTTTCTATGGTGATGTTCTCAACGTTTGAGCAGTCAGTGGAGTTTATATATCAAAACATTATCCACAAAAGGAAGCAAGATTGCTCTAAAGCTCAACAACTCGGTGTCACATGTCTTGCTGGCTACACTGCTGGAGCCGTAGGTACAGTCATCTCTAACCCTGCAGATGTCGTTGTTTCATCTCTCTACAACAACAAAGCCAAGAATGTATTGCAGGTAGACTCTTAACCAGCATAAACATTTCGATCTTTAAAATTCATTTGCAATTTCACTATCACTCAACTGCTTGAGCTTCAGGCTGTGAGGAACATTGGGTTTGTTGGTCTCTTCACCAGAAGTCTTCCTGTTCGAATCACGATTGTTGGACCTGTCATAACCTTGCAGTGGTTCTTTTATGACGCCATCAAAGTCTTAAGTGGATTGTAAGTAGACATTTCTCCAAATTTTCATATCTTTTTTGCTCTGATTCTCATCTAACCAGTGGTTATACAATTGGGAAAACTATAGCCCTACCAGTGGAGGTGTGCGGAAACCAGTGGATGCAACTAAGGTGTCAGTGTGAAGCTTAGAAGAGTAGATTTATCTCTTTCAACATCAGAATCTGAAACTTAAAACGTATTATGGTATTATGTAAGATTCTCTTGCAAGTAAATACCGAGTCTTGTGAGCGTTGTGGAGCGGTTGGAATGAGCGTTTTGATCTTCTTTTCACCGTAAATGTATTTGTTCAACTGCTGGATTTGGATTGTAAGTAAAGTGCTAATGGACCGTCTCTAGTTTAGTTAGATCATTCTCGTAAATAAGCCACCTCTTGTCCTAGGAAAAGAAATACAGAACCTAAAGGTCTGTTTAAACATTTACTACAGACACTAAATTGTCATGATCTGAAAAAAAGTGGAGTATCAAAAGCAGAAAATCCAAATGAAAACTGTGAATTCAAAAGGAAAAGCTTAAGCTGATCAATCACAAAGCTGATAACACGACAAGAATATATTGTCTGCAAAAAGAACACAAACACTTTCACCAAAAAAAGTAACACAAGCACTCAAAGCAAGCTTTAAATACTTCAACTTCTGGCTGTTCTTCTAGATTTAAAGAACTTTTCCCGGACTGAGATTAGCTCCTTCACGGCTTCACTCATGGCCAACCGGTTACTTGGAGATTCTTCACAGCACCTAAGTCCCACATCCAAAACCAGTTTCAAGCACTCATAAATAGGAAAACCAACTCTCAGACCGTTGTGAAATATTGATTTATCTGCAATGTCCAATATTCGCTCTGGCAATGCCGCCTTGGTGTAACTGTGTAGGGTCAAGTTTCCTTCAAATAACTCATTGGTTGGTCTTTTTCCAGTGAACACTTCCAAAAGGAGAACCCCAAAGCTATACACATCACCATGTATTGATGGCTGTCCTCCCATTCCATATTCTGCACACATAAAAACAAAATTGGAGTAATAAAAAACTTTGAATGAGTTTTCTTCATTGGATGATTACAAATGTGTACCTGGTGCAGCATAGCCGATGGTTCCTCTGACGCTTGATGAGCTTAGTTGGTTGAGAAAGGACTCTTCATCAAATCATTGTCTAGGAGGACGTTGCTTGGCTTAAGATCGCAATGAGCTATAGGTTCATGGCATTGAACATGAAGATAATCCAAAACAGAAGCCACATCTATCACTATGTTAAGCCTTTCTACAAGTGTTAAGGTTCTTAATGGCCTATGAACCTCTTCCACTTCCTCTGGGTGCAGCCACACATCTAAGCTTCCACTAGGCATGAACTCATAGATTAGAGCCTTGAATTCGTTTCCTTTAAAATCAATACTAGAACAAGCTGTCAATAGTTTCACAAGATTACGATGCCTTATGTCCTTCAAAGATTCACATTCTGCCATAAAACTCTTCATCGCTCCACGTCTTTGCATGTTTAGAACTTTCACTGCAACAACACTGTTCTCTCCCGGTAACAATGCTTTAAACACAGTACCAAAACTTCCAGAACCGATCAAGTTGCTCGAAGAGAAGCCATTAGTAGCGTTTCGGATCTCTCCATAACTTATCTTTTCATGGAAGGCCCCCAAAGTCAAAGGAGTTTGATTATTGGTAAGATGACCACTCTTTCTTTTTCTAAACCAACGTAGAGAAGCTATGAACAATAGCAAAAGAAAAGATATGCCTACACTTACCCCGATCACAACTTTCTTCAAAAGAGATGGATGATGATGAGCAGCCTGTCGTGGAGGTGTTTCGACTAGACATGGCTTTAGTTGCAACTCCCTGATGCCTCCACATAGTTTTTTGTTCCCAAATACCAAGACTGCAGAGGCATTTTGAAATACTCCTTGTATTGGAACATCTCCTTCAAAGTTGTTGATGGATAGATTCAGCAACCGCAACGAGGAAAAGCTTGCAAAGTATCTAGGTACACTTCCTGAGAGATTGTTGTCTGAAAAATCAATGCTTTCAACACCTAGAAAACCACTTATATTTGGAATGGATCCACCAAAAGTATTCCCTTGCATAAAAATATCTACCATTGAAAGACAATTTCCCAAAGTTTGTGGGAGTTGTCCTGATAATTTATTATTCCCAAGTGTCAGTAGAACAAGGTTTTGTAGTTGCCCAACTTCTTTTGGCAGAGAGCCAGTAAACAAATTACTCTCCATGACTAGATGGATAAGGGAGGGGATTTGCATAATTTCCCAAGGTATAATACCAGTGAGCTTGTTAAATCCGAGATATAAATATAGCATCTGACTACAATTACCGAGACTTGAAGGAACCATTCCCTCAAAGCTGTTGTTGCTCAAATATAGTTCTGCTAACACAGTGCTGTTAGCAATAGAGAATGGTATATGTCCTGACATTCTATTTGAATACAAATATAACTCCCCCAATACAGAAAGCTTCCCAAGAGAGGCTGGGAGTGATCCGGTCAGCCTATTCTCTTGCAACCCAAGTGATTGTAGACCAATGAGATTACCAATGTCATCAGGAATGCTTCCAGATATGGAATTTTTCCCAAGCTGTAGATCGGAGAGGTCTCTGGATAGATTAGTGATGGAGGTAGGTATAGGACCCCCTAGCCGATTTCGTGCAACATTTATGCTCACTAGTTGAGTGCAGTTAGTTAATGCATCAAGAAACTCAAGATCTCCAGAAGAGTAACTTCCCAAAGAATTACCATTAAGTGCCATAAGTTGCAAATTCTCTAGTTTTCCAAAGCTCAAAGGAATACTTCCTATCAACTTGTTGTTCTCAATTCCCAACGATTGCAGATTCGAGATATTGGAAAGTGTTGTTGGAATTACTCCTGTGAAGTAATTACTCCCCAAGAATAATGTTCGGATCTTTGGTAAAAGATTACCAAGATCAGGCCTCAAGCTACCATAAAAACTATTAGCAGAGATGGATAATACCTCAAGTGAGGACCAATTGTAGACATGATGGAAAGGGAAATCTCCTGAGAAATTATTATTTGATAATGAAATAAAAACCATTTGAGTCAATCTAGCTATATCATCTGGAATTTCTCCTTGCATATTGTTATATACCAAGCTAAGACTTTTGAGGGATGTTAAGTTTCCTATAGATGCAGGTAGCTTCCCTTTCAAGTTATTTTTCCCAAGATTTAACACAACAAGCTTCTTCAATGATCCTATCTCCCAGGGAATATATTGCACAAAATGGTTTGAATGTAAACTAAGTTTCAACAATCTTGAGCAATTAAATAGACCAGATGGAAGCTCTCCTTCAAGAAAATTAAGGCTCATACTCAAGAATTGAAGTCTAAACAAATTTCCCACCTCGCGAGGAATGGTTCCACCAAAAGAGTTATCAGAGAGATTAAGTGATATGAGAAACGAAAGATTACCAATATATGGTGATATCACTCCTCCTAACTGCAATCCTCCAAGGTTCAAACCAGTAACTCTCTTATGTTTGCGGCCACATGTAACCTTGTCCCAGTTGCAGAGAGGGACAGAGTTATTCCAGGAGGACAAGACAACTCTTTTCTTTTCAGAGACTTTAGACTTGAGCTTGCCTATCATCGCTAATACCATATGTTTCAAGAAACACCAAGACAATGAAAGAAAGTAAAAGAAAGAGTCTCATGCTTCTCCACTTTAATGTTGTTCTCTCTTTTTAAATTGTTCTAGTGCTTCTCATGTGTTTGCAGGAAAGTGAATATAATAAGGGACCAAGCAAATGGAAGGTGAATTTAACTTGTGGTGGTAATGCAACTTAAAATTGATTCAGAGATAATAAATTGGCTCACAACTGCAGAGAACTGACAAACGTTTCCAAAATGGCATGTACTCTTGTCGTCTAGACTTTTGCTATCGAAGAAGTCAACTGTCCATAAAGACGAAACAATGTCATTAGTCTTTACGACTTTTCTTAAACCATGTGGTGGCTGGATTATTTTTGCTGGAGTCTGTAAAACACCCAAGCCATATATTTGAAAAGCACATTGAAAATTTTAAATAAATTGTAAGATCAAGAATTTAGAGCTTGATAGGTTGCTGCAGTGGTGGAGTTTTGATTCGTGTATGTGTGTTACACATAGAAAATGAGGTGTGACACACGTTTCAAAGAATAAAAAAAGAAACATGAAGATATGATGATGTGAAATATTTCCATATGTTTGGATGACGAAAATATGCTTTAAATAAGCATATTAAATCACAAATTGGAAGATTTGGCGATGCTAAAATATAGGAGATAATATATTAGATAATAGGAAAAGATTATTTCCTATATATCTTGTTTTTTCTTAGAATTAAGGTCAGAGCTTTTTACGTAGTAATTCTCATAGAAACACAAAAGGGATTTTGGGGTTTCAGAAAGTAAGTGATTTGTAGACGTGATCAACAGGGGTTGGTTCACGCAAGTTGGGTGTGTTAGGAATCGATCCGTGACGAGTCGTGTAATTCAGATCAAACAAGTTTGTAAGAAATTATGTTAAGGATTTCTAATAAAAGAGATACATGTTTTTGGAATTACTTTGTGCCTTGTGTTTTCGCTAGATCTCGATTCTACAATTGGTATCAGAGCGGGACACCTAAACGAAGGAGGATTCTTCGAACCAAGGTGAGATCCTGAGAAGAGAATATGACGATTTTGGCACATAATATGTTGCTGCTTAATGACGTGAATTATGGGTATTGGAAAGTTAGAATGAGAGCAAACTTACGTGGAGCTGATGAAGATATCTGGACAGTTGTTCAAACTGGATGGGAAGAACCATGTGTGATGCTAGAAGATGGTTTAAAGACACCTAAGCCAAAGACAAAGTGGACTGCAACAGAGAAAAAGTTTTCAAAGTTTAATGCTAAAGCATTGGACACAATCTTTAGTTCTGTAGATGGTAAGCAATTTGAGCTAATACAAGGATGTGAATCAGCTAAAGAGGCTTGGGATATATTATAAAACGCATTTGAAGGTACTGCGAATGTTAGGAGGATAAGATTGGACTTGCTTGCATCACAGTTTGAAAACATAAGGATGACCGATGAAGAGAAGATAGGAGACTTCAGTGCCAAGCTCAGCTCCATAGCCAATGAAGCACAAGTTTTAGGTAAAAAATATGAAGATGCAAAATTGGTGAAGAAACTTTTGTGATGTTTACCTACAAAGTTTGCAGCACATAAAGCGGCGATAACTTTGACGATGAACACTGATGAGCTGAAGTTTGCTGAGGTCGTAAGGATTTTAAAGGCTGAGGAGATGGAATTAGAATCTAAGTTGTCGAAGCCTATTCAAAACTCAAGAGTTACAGTTGAAGAAAACATCCAAAGAGCTCCAAAACTTGAAGAATCTATTCACCTAATGATTCAAAAACTTGAAGAAACCATGAATCTTTTGTTTAAGATGTCCAATGACATATTGCCTAGAGAAGAAGAAAGACATAAAAAGCATGAAGTGGTGTGCTTTAATTGTCATGGTATTGGACATGTCAAAACAGTGTGTCCATCATTCAAGAGAAAAGAAATCAAGTGTAATGGATGTAATGGTTATGGGCACATAAAGTCAGATTGTGTGAACACAAAGAAGATGAAGATAAAGAGAAGTTACACTGATAAAAAGTCAGAAAGAGAAGCAGATGCTCTCAATTTTGTCGCTCTTCATGGAGTTGTGGGATCTGAAAAAGACATCATTGAAGGTGAATCTCGTACGTCGTGTGTGTTACACACCAATTCTGATGCGTCACACAGTGATACAGAAAGTGATTTAAATGCAGATCTTTTTGCTGAGTATCAGATTCTTTTTGGTCAATTTGCTAAACTCAGTGAAGAAAACATGCAACTCATCAAGGATAAAGCTATACTAAAAGCTCAAGTCAACACCCTAGAGATGGAACAAACTGGTACTAAGGGCGAATCAAAGTGTATGGTGACAAAGAATGATGATGAAGTTGAGCTCCAGTCTCTTAAAAGAGTTATTGCAGAGAAGAACCGAGTTCAACAAGAGTCTGAAGTAAAGTTTCATCAGATGAAATAACTGTTAAATCAAGAACTTGAGAAGAGTCAGCTTTTGGAAAGACAACTTACTGAGAACTACAAGAAAGTAAGAATGTTAAACACTGGTTCAGCTAGTTTGGATCATATCCTATCGGTTGGTCAATCTCCCAAAATCAATTGGGGTTTGGGTTACAAAGGCACTACTTCACAAGATCAAGATCATGACAAGGCTGATGGGATAAAGTTCATAAAAGCTGCAGAAAAATCTGATGATAAACCAAAAGATACATCACAACAAACTAGCATATCAGTAGCTGCAGAACCATCAAAATCAGTGTCAAAAACGAAGGTAAAAGACATAAAAGTTGTTGCTAAGCGAATGAATGGCTGTCACTTTTGTGGCAAGATCGGACATAATGTTGTCTATTGTTATGCTCGTAGAAATCAGATTGAGCGAGCTTGGAGGATGAACCTTTGTTATGTGGAACCCAGAAGGTATGGATAGATATGGATAGCTAAGAAGGATCTGTATCCTAAGTTTACGAAAGGTGTGTCACACATGCATACCAATGTGTCATACACTCAGATTGGAAATCAATATGCTGAAGCTGAAGAACCAGTTCGATGGACTTCTACTATAAGGCATTGAGAGTTTTGATGTTCCAACAAGTATCATGAAGTTTTTTCACAGAGTTTTTTACTCAAGCAGGGGGAGATGATACTTGATTCAGGGGGAGTTCAAGATAAATACTTTGATGAAGTGCATGATGCATATTGTGCTTAAAGGTTCGTGAGCTTGAGTTGTAAAACTTAGTGAAAAAGGGGGAGAATGTAAGATCAAGAATTTGGAGCTTGATAGGTTGCTGCAGTGGTGGAGTTTTGATTCGTGTATGTGTGTTACACATGGAAAATGAGGTGTGACACACGCTTCAGAGAATAAAAAGGAAACATGAAGATGTGATGATGTGGAATATTTCCATATGTTTGGATGACGAAAATATGCTTTAAATAAGCATATTAAATCACAAATTGGAAGATTTGGCGATGCTAAAATATAGGAGATAATATATTAGATAATATGAAAAAATTATTTCCTATATATCTTGTTTTTTCCTAGAATTAAGGTCAGAGCTTTTTACGTAGTAATTCTCATAGAAACACAAAAGAGATTTTGGAGTTTCAGAAAGTAAGTGATTTGTAGACGTGATCAACAGGGGTTGGTTCACGCAAGTTGGGTGTGTTAGGAATCGATCCGTGACGAGTCGTGTAATTCGGATCAAACAAGTTTGTAAGAAATTGTGTTAAAGATTTCTAATAAAAGAGATACGTATTTTTGGAATTACTTTGTGCCTTGTGTTTTCGTTGGATCTCGATTCTACATAAATATCTACCCAAATTTTTAATTAATAATAAAAACAGGATTGTCACTTTATTGATGAACACGAAACAAAATACTGGAAATCTTTATGTCTACAATATATTTTTTTTATAAATCTTCCAAATATTATCCAAATTCAAAACATCCTTTTTGATGGTATTTATAGTTTCGCGCTCCGGTCCGCACAATTAAACTTACCTTCATAACAAAAAGAGGCATGTATATACAAAATTACTTAGTGAATACGCTCAAAACCGCCTACATGCAACTCAATAATCAAGAAATCAAATTCTACGTTTCATAACAATCTAGCAATCTCATTCTATCAATCTACCAATAAGTTTCATTTATTACTTAACTATTTTCCTATTACTTATCCATTTTATACATTCAAAACTAACAACCTAGCATTCAGTTCTATAATTCTTTCACATTAGCATTTTCTAACATTTTGACCCAAAGGTCCATCAACTTGTGTCCGTAGCCAAACTTGCGTCCATAGCCAAACATGCATCCGTAGCTAAACCTGCGGCCGTAGCCAACCTGTGGCCATAGCTAAACCTGCAGTTGTAGCCAAACCTGTAGCCGTAGCTAACATGCGATCGTATCCAAACTTGCGACCCTTCGGTTCATTATGGCCCATAGCCAACCTGCGACCAGAAGGTCCATCACGGTCAAAGCCAACATACATGGCTCGAAGCTAAAACATGACTATAACATCTTTACGCCCGAAGCCAAAACGTTTTTCCTTTTAATTTCATTGCTTAATCATGTGTTTCCCTTATATAATTTCATTCGTCTATTTCCGTTCTTTCCTTAACTATTCTCATCTTTAATCCATTTTTATAACGTTTTCCACTTAAAATACCAATTCTTTTCAAGATCAATTCTACGTTCGTCCACCTAAACATATCAATTTTAAAATGGCGTCATCACACGCAATTAACATGCAAATATACTAATAGTGCAAGAACGTTCTTCGATCCTTGAGAACCAACTCAAAGAACAAAGAACAAAGTTTCCAAAAACAATTACCCTAATGCATAATCTTCATCCTAACAAACCAACTATGACAAAAATATAAATATTAAGCTGCCACGAATCAAGCCCTCACCTTAGCTAAATCTCGAATCCCAACTAACCCAATGACGGAGCGGAAGTAACAATAATGCAAAGATAACGTTGAATTCTGAGAATGGCCGTTAACTTGCCTTCTTAAGATCTGTTGAATACTCAAAGAATGCCCAAAGAATAAGGATTCAAGAGTGGTTTAACACAAAGCTCTAAGTTTTATAAATTAATAATCAAAGTTGTGATTAGGCCTGAGCATATATCCCGGATCCGAAGATCTGAACCGGTACCGATCCGAAAAATCGGGTTTCGGGTCAGATCCGGATACGGTAAAATATCCGATTGGATATGCTTTCATTTCTGTTTCGGGTACCGGGTCAGATCGGGTATTATCCGAGATCCGAACAACTATCTGAAAGTACCTGACTCTTATGTCATTAAGGTATTAAACATAGGTTCACATGTATTTTTCTTGTTAATGTTTGAAGTTTTTAGGATTGTGCTACTATTACATAAAGTAAGTGAAATGTGTTTAGCAACATAGAAGAGTGGATGACATTAGAGACCAGATGTTGTTAATCTTCTTCTTATACATTTTCTTATGGGTTTATTTCAAACTTCAAGCTTGTTTAAGTTTCTAGCTTCTTAGGATGGTAGATTATTTTCTTTGTTTGGAATGTTAGATTTGTTGTTTATTTTGGATTTTGTTTAAGATTTATTTTATTTGGTTTTAGAGTTCTCTTATTTGTGTTCTACTCTAAATGATTCGGGTAAATCGGATTAGAAACAAGTATTTTTGGTTATAATCGGGTAAAATTAAGACAATCGAACCGGAACCGTTTTTTCCGGTTACTTCAGATATACTCAAAACTACCTGGATCCGAGAGTTACCGAACAGAACCTGATCCAAATTTTAGAAATACCCGATCGGATCCCATTTTACCATATCTGAAATACCCGATATCCGAAATATCCGAAATACCCTATCCGAATCCGATCCGGTATCCGAATGCCCATGCCTAGTTATGATGAAAACAATAGAAGATTTTCCTATGTATAGGCTCTAATACGAGACCCATATTCCTAAACAAAAAGGCATAAGGTAAATGTGCAAAAACCAACTAACAAAAGACAATTAAGAAAAGAAAAACACTTTAAGTAAATCCTAATAGGTAAAGGAAGTAGACGCTACATCAGGTCCCCGGACCCCTGTATGGAAGAGTCGTCCACGAATCTGGAAAGTGTAGCATCGTCTAGTTCAAACTTGAATAAATTCTTGACAAAAAAACCGTCGGCCGTATGAAGGTGTGGAGGTAAGGCACGTCGATAGGCATTTTCGTTGATCTTCTCAAGTATTTCCACAGGTCCTATCTTGTGAGGTTTCAACTTGTTGTATTGGTCAGAAGGAAATCGTTCTTTTGTCAAGATAGCCCACATGTGATCTCCAAATGAAAATGAACCTCGTGATAGTGCTTATTAGATAATATTTTTTACCGACCCGCTGATACGACCAAGTTATCATGAGCACGAGCTGGAACCTGTGACAAATCAGCAAAAAGCTCTACGGCACGATCATGAAACTCCGTCAGATTAGGAAGTGTAGTCAACACGATAAGACTGCACGGAATGTAACCACATACGAATTTAAAGGGACTGAAACCCAGACTCTTATTATGAGTGTGGTTATGCGCAAAATCGGCTTGACACAAGTAAGAGTCCCATGACTGAATGTTATCTACAATGAGACAACGCAACATATGGCTCAATGACCGATTAACCACCTCGGTTTGACCGTCAGATTGTAGATGATACGATGAGCTCATGTTTCGTACGGTCTAAATTAGTTTCCAAAGAGAGTGCCAGAAGAGGCTGATGAATCGAGAATCACAGTCGGAAAAAATGATGTCGGAAGACCATGAAGACGATAAAACTTTGCGGGAAACCAAAAGAGCCACCTGAACCGCATCAGTTGTCTTCTTGCATGGAAAAAAATGAACCATCTTTGAGAAACGATCCACAATGACGAAGATAGAATCATTACCCCCACTGTGTTTGAGGAATACCAAGAACAAGTCCATGTTTAGATCACTCAATGGCTGTGTGGGTATCAGCAACAGCAAGTAGAGTCCTGCATTAGACGCTTTGATGCGCCCCGGTTCGAGTACCGACCTGCTTGGATCATGGACACGGCTCAAGATGGCGATCTTGTCGACCAGCTCGACTCAACCAAGGTTTTACCATCAGATCATGCTGATCATACCATGGTCTAGCCAGGAGCTAACTTGGAAAAGGAAGAATTTACTAAGTGGAAGCAACGATCAATTAACGTTAAAGATATCATGGGAAGCATGAATGATATATGTTCGTTGTTTGACTCATATCGTCCAAACCACAAGGCTTCTATGCATGAAATCACTTGGATAATGTTCTCAGATCAATTACAGGGCTCCTCAAAGAAGAATCAGCTCAA
Organism: Moricandia moricandioides; assembly: GCA_905132885.1. Lineage (NCBI taxonomy): Eukaryota > Viridiplantae > Streptophyta > Magnoliopsida > Brassicales > Brassicaceae > Moricandia > Moricandia moricandioides. Next base: position 24,345 of record CAJHQQ010004108.1, read on the forward strand.
GTGGAGTTCAGAAGAAGGAGTTATGCCATTTACAAACCATGTGATCTTCAGTTCTCGCGAATTCAGACATGTGCGCATTCAGGTGAGCTGGACCGACACTGCCTTGGAGCTGGATGAGCTAAGTGAAACTCTCTTGGATGAGCTGAATACTCAATTGAGTTGGACTGACACTATCCTAGACGAGCTGAGCTGGATTGACACTCACTTGGACAAGCTAAGCAAGCAGGTTCGATCTTTCGAGTTGGTTCGACCACCCAATAAGCTGGAATTGGCTAACCTTATTTCTGATTAACCAACGACCAATTCAACAAATCCAAAGGTGATTATTCATGTTCTAAATGTCCAAGAAATGGGCTTGATGGTTTTCAAAAAGATTCAAAAACAGACTTGTTTGGACCAAATGGAGAAACCGATCAAATTTTGGCTAAGGCAAAAGATGGATTTCGACCAGGCCTCAAGGGGACAGGTCTTGTCCCATATCAGAAGCATATTCTTCACCTTTAAAAGTCCTGATCGTGGTTATATCAAGAGGCAGTCCAACTTTCACTCAAAGACTTTATTTAGTCAAGTCTTTGTTTCTACTTTCAATGTCTTGTTTTTAGCACATTCTTCTTTGGATCTCTACAACTTGTAATCCTATAAATATGGCCTAAGAGCCACGAAACTAAGAAGTAATCTCTTAGTTCTTCGTTTAGAACACTTCTTAGTTTCTTGGTGAGGTTATCTCCAAGTTTTGAACCTTCTTTTGTTGGACCGGTGCGTCACATCCGGCAACGATCGAAGTCTGGTAGTATCATTGGGCCTTCCACAACCCTTTGTGTCACCATTCATTCCACCAGTTATCCCTTTGGCGAGTTCATATCCCCTTAGACCGTTTGAGTGATCCTGTCCGAATCTAGGACATATCAAGTGGTATCAGAGCCACTCAACCGATACTATCTTTTCATCTTCTCATCTTCCATTTAAATTTCTTCAAACACTTCTTCTTCTTTCTATCTTGAATCTGGGCCCCTCATTACCATCCACTATATAAAAAAATAGAAAAAAAAAAAAGAAAAAGAAAAGATAAAAAGAAGAGTTTCAAAGATTTCGAAAAGTTTGATTTGTGGTTTGGTGGTGGAAGAGAAAGCCTGCTGGCCGAGGAGAAATCCGGCCTTTGAGGAGGTTAAAGCGGATTCCAAAACCAAATTTTCTTATCTTCCTATCTCATTTCATTGTTTGTTTGCTTGGAGAACCCATTGGGAAACTTGGATTGTCTTTCTTAGAACTTTGAGAAGAAACTCTTGAGTGACCATCCAAACTTCGAGTGAAACACTTGAGTGGGGGAGATTAAACACTTGAGAGTGTGAGGTTTTTATTTCCTAACTTTTGTGTTGAGATTTTCAGGTTATGATGTTTGGTCTTCAAAGGAAAAGTAGCAAGGAGAAATCCCCACAAAAAACTATCTCTCAATCTTCATTTAAATATTCTTTGGATCTGTGACAACTTTAAGAAGAGAATGATGAAAGACCTCAAGGACGTCAACCAGATCCATAATAAGAGCACCACCAGATCTTCACCTGTCATATGTTCACCTATAGCTGAATCATCTCTATTCATCACTGAGAAACCCAAAGGTAAATCTGAAACCCATGTTGAGGAGTTGAAAGATTATTCAGATTCTTTACCCATCTATGATGAATATGATGAAGAGCTGAATGGAGGTTTGATAACTTGTGAGGATGAATGTGATCTTCCTTCTCTGGAATCTGAGTTTATGAATGATAATGAACAGGCTATTGTAGAACTAACCGTTTTGCAACCGGAGCATCCGAGTAGTCTTGTTTTGTTTCCACAGATTTTTGAGGAAGAGCCACTGGACTATCTACATCAAGGACCACGTCTTGACACTAGAAAATCCTTGGATGATGATCTAGGTCCTATCTTTGATGAGGAGGAAGAACCTGGTCCAGTCTTTGATGAAGAAGCAACAAGCATCACATTCATCACTATGGAGAGTCATCTATGCTTTGATCCCGGCACATCTCCTGCCCCTTTGTCTCCTGGTCTTCAAAAGCACTGTGAGAACTCTGATTTGATTAATTCTCTGCCTGAATTGTTTGTTAAGACCAGTTCTCAAGATGTGAAACGTTTTGGTTTTGACAAAGTAAAAGAATTTTGTGTTTCAGATTCTGTTTTCGAAAACATGATTAATTCTTTTAAAAGTTTTAAACCTGATGAACTTCTTGATCAACCACGTTTTCAAAATGTCAATGGAATCACTTCTGGAAATATTTTGAGCTTTGATCAGTTCTTGGAACATAACAAAGGATTTCATCCTCTTGAAAAGTCATTTGATCTTGATTTGCAACAAACTGATTTTTTGCTAGAAAATCTTTTGATTCGTTTGTTTTCAAAAGAAATGACTTTGATCTGAGTTCTTCTATACATGCACTAATCACTGGTGATTTTTTTGCATCATCTTATGCCTTGGACGGAATTTTGATTAAGAAGTTGCTGGAACAGAAATCACTTGAAACTGAAACTGATTTTTGTGATCTTGATTTTTGTGATTCTGTTTTGCAGCCTGATCTTGTGTGTTCTAAAACTGATAAAACTTGGCATTTTCTGAGATCATTTCGTGATAATTATGTTGTTTTGAGCATTGATGATATCTTGGTTTACAACACTTTCTTTGAAAAACGCCTTGAACTTTTGATCAATGATTCTCAATCTGAACTTACTGTTTTGTGTTCTGATTTTGAGAAGGATTGGCATGTTTAAAAAATGATTCATACTGTTTCATGCCTTGACACCATTCTGGTCTATAATGTCTACTTTGATGTGCATCTTGGAAGGCTAAAATGTGTGCTACTTGTTTTTGGAAAAGATATATTGAATTTTGATTTGAACAAGTACTTGTCTTGCACATATGATCCTGGTATTTTAGTGTATGTTTTGAGTGTCCAGGAAAGACAGTTTCAGCCTCTGAGAAATGAGAGCATTGAAAATGCCCAACAGCCTGAGATTTGGAGATGCATTGTTGTCCAAACCGGCTACCTTGGAGATGCCAGCGATAGAGGTTCAGTTCAAGAAGAATATCTCAACATTCAAAAAGTATTTTGGCCTGAATCTAATTTTCCTGGAAGGCCAACTAATCAAGGATTCACTGAGGCTTGGAATCACATGAAAAACTTCACAGAGGAAGGAGTTATGAATTTTCCAAACCGTAGGTTCTCCAGCCCATCTATCCGCGAGTACCAGACTTCTGAAGAAGATTAAGGCCCAAGAAAGAAGTGGCCTGAGACAAAGCCGATCATAGGATTCAAGATGAATCTCTCAGATTTCCAGAAAGACCGAAACCAGGAGAAATGGCCATGGAGTTATGAAAATATGATCCATCCACCAAAACCGGCCAGATCAAAGACAGTACAGTTTTCATCACTTAGCCAAGCACCCAGAGGTAATTCTAAAACTTCTAAATTTATTTGTGCTGATGAATCTGTTAAGTCTCATAGCAGGAATCTGGTTACCTTTGACGTGCCCATGGAGCTTGAGCATTTTCTTCTTTCTTTTCATTTTGGTGAATTGAAAGAAAACCCAACAAAAGAGGCAGCAAAGATCACCACAAGAAAAAAAGTTGGAGCTGGTGATCCTCAACGAACCAAAGATGATTCATCAGTCAACCTCCTGTCAAAACCGGAAGCACTATAAGGATCATGGGTTGATTGTCACTGTTCTTCATGAGAACGTTTTTAATTCGAGAGTTTCTAAACGAAAACACATCTTTACTTGGTACAAAAATGTTTTGCTTAAATCTTTTCATGATTTGTTTTCATTGAGCTGTGCGTTAAAAGAAATTTGGATTTGGAAAAGGCATGAACCGAAACTGCTTAGACCAGAGAATCAATTTGATTTCTTTCATATTGAGAAATTTTCAAAGTCGACACTTTCTCATTCTTTTCCTATCGGTCTCAAAGCTTTGCTTAATCTTAAAATTAGTAAACCAACTTTTGGCGATCAGTTTACTTGCTTGATGCTTGCCCACGTGCTTGATGATTATCCTAAGAGCTTGGATCTTGTTTTTGATGTCTTAAGGATAGAGAAACTTAAGGATAGAGAAACCCTTTGATTATTTCTTTCGCAGATTTGATGTGGTTTCTTTAGTTGTTTTGAAAGTGCAGAATATAAAGGATCAGTTTCAGATGGAAGCAAGCAGATGAGGACGACACCACACTTGTGTTCTTGGAACATGGAACTGGAAATAATTGAGGGAAATAAGTTCAAAACTCCAAGGAAGTTTCTCTCCAAATTTATCCTTCATTGAATTTTACTTGTTTTCAAAATTCTTTTTGTCTGATTCATTTTATTTTGTTTCAGGTAAAATGGATTTGAGGTCAAATCCTTTTGAAGAGAGAGGGAATGATGCGCCCCGGTTCGAGTACCGACCTGCTTGGATAATGGACACGGCTCAAGATGGCGATATTGTCGACCAGCTCGACTCAACCAAGGTTTTACCATCAGATCATGCTGATCAGACCATGGTCGAGCTAGGAGATAACTTGGAAAAGAAGGTTTTACTAAGTGGAAGCAACGATCAATTAACGATAAAGATATCATGGGAAGCATGAATGATATATGTTCATTGTTTGACTCATATCTTCCAAACCACGAGGCTTTTATGCATGAAATCACTTGGATAATGTGCTCAGATCAATTACAGAGCTCCTCAAATAAGAATCAGCTAAAATGGAGTTCAGAAGAAGGAGTTATGCCATTTACAAACCATGTGATCTTCAGTTCTCGCGAATTCAGACATGTGCGCATTCAGGTGAGCTGGACCGACACTGCCTTGGAGCTGGATGAGCTAATTGAAAATATCTTGGATGAGCTGAATACTCAAGTGAGTTGGACTGGCACTATCCTAGACGAACTGAGCTGGATTGACACTCACTTGGACAAGCTAAGCAAGCAGGTTCGATCTTTCGAGCTGGTTCGACCACCCAAGAAGCTGGAATTGGCTAACCTTATTTCTGATGAAACAACGACCAATTCAATAATTCCAAAGGTGATTATTCATGTTATAAATGTCAAATAAATCCTTGGGCTTGATGGTTTTCAAAAAGATTCAAAAACAGACTTGTTTGAGCCAAATGGAGAAACCAATCAAATTTTGGCTAAGGCAAAAGATGGATTTCGACCAGGCCTCAAGGGGACACGTCTTGGCCCATATCAGGAGCATATTCTTCACCTTTCAAAGTCCTGGTCGTGGCTATATCAAGTGGCAGTCCAACTTTCAGTCAAAGACTTTATTTAGTCAAGTCTTTGTTTCTACTTTCAATGTATTGTTTTTAGCACATTCTTCTTTGGATCTCTACAACTTGTAATCCTATAAATATTGCCTAAAAGCCACGAAATAAATCATTGAGTTTTCCTCTTTTATTTGAGTTTATCTCTTAGTTCTTTGTTTAGAACACTTCTTAGTTTCTTGGTGAGGTTATCTCCAAGTTTCGAACCTTCTTTTGTTGGACCGGTGCGTCACATCCGACAACGATCGAAGTCTGGTAGTATCATTGGGCCTTCTGCAACCCTTTGTGTCACCATTCATTCCACCAGTTCTCCCTTTGGCGAGTTCATATCCCCTTAGACCGTTTGAGTGATCCTGTCTGAATCTAGGACGTATCACGCTTGACCCTTTAATTTTTGACAAACCGTGAAACGGGCCACAAACCATTCCACGTCTCTGCGTAAGGTTGGCCAAAAGTAAGAATCCGCCACCAACTTGAGTGTCCTGTCTCGACCAACGTGGCATTCACCTTGTAGTTCATTGATCAAGTCAGAATTTAGTTGGGGATTTATTAAAAATATTCAGCGCATCAGAACAGGAGCGGAAAAATATTTGGGATTGATCGCGGATCGAAAATATGCCGCAATGGTCAAAATCGGGCGAATGGACCGAGAAGCACGAGGTGGCTCGACGCATGGGATCAGAACGTGGTGTCAACTATATAACAAGATGAGTGTCTACAGAAGCTTGAGGTGTCGCTGTGCATGGAATCAGGACATGCGGCTTGACATGTCGGAGCACGAGGTGTCGTCGCGCATGCAACCAAAGCATGTTGATCGACATGTGGAGCTGGTGTGGCGCCTTGCATGAGTTTCAGTCATGCCACCTGACATCTGGGAGGAATGGTGGTTTCCTGCATGAGACTTGAGCATGCTGACCGCCATGTGGAGCAAGAGGTGCCGCCGCGCATGCAACCGGAGCCATGCGGACCGACACACGGGCTGCCACCAACCTGAAGTTGATTGGCTGCTGTCTCCTATAAATACCCACGACCCCTACCTCATTTCTCCACATCCAGACCACATCAAAGCACCTTAAAACGTGAGAGAAAAATTAGAGAAAGAAAGCAAGAGTTTCTGAGCTTTTTCGAGAGTTTTAGAGAGTTTTCGAGGTCAGTTTCTATACCGATTTTGAGTCAGCACCTAGAGAAGGTTCTGCTCGAGTTGAGTTCAGTCCAAACCAGTATTAGGGAAGGTTTTGTCCAAGTCAAGATCAGTCGAGTCCAGTCCATTCAAGACGTCAAGGTTGGGTTTGGCCAAGTCCTCTCCGATCAACCAGCTGATTATCGGTTTAGAACACTGTGAGTTGGTTTGTTTGAGTTCAACTTGGAACTTAGGTTAGTTTTGTGAGTTGGTTTTGTGTGAATTCCGTTTGGAATTTAGGATAGTTTATGGTTATGTTTGAGTTCCACTTGAAACTTAGGATAAATCGAGTATTCATATAGAATAGAATGCTCGAACTTAGGATATATCGAGTATTCATATAGAATAGAATGCTCACGTTATTGCATGATAGATTCCTTAGGGTTATTTTATTGAACCGAACTCAGTTTAGCACGGGCTAAACTGAAATGGAATGGAATTAAGACTGAGTTAATAACCTGACTAGGACTAGGGTGCATCATGTTTTATATTCTTGCGTGTTGATATGGTTGAGTGTAGGTTCCTGTTATCTTTAAAGATAGTTTCGTAGAAAGAGGCCGAACTATCTGGGTAACGGTTTGATTGAGTTGATTGCATGATAGATTAGTTAAATGCTTGCTTGTTTAATTAATCATGTTCATTGAGGTTAGTCAGCTCTTGGTAAGGGAGTGACTAACTGGTTGATTTGTTTAGTTATGATATTGTTGTTTAGTTGTTTAGATGTTAGTACTAAGGGTCTTAGGCCATATAGGCCAAACTACTGGTACTATTGGTTAGTGTTGTTGAGTCGAGAGTCTAGTTAGGATCTGGAACTTTAGCCTTAGTTTAGGTTCTGGATTGTGTTTGTGTTGAGTGTGTGTTGCCTACAACATGTGCATAACTGATATATGGTGTTTTTCACATCATTATATATATGTTTTTATTTGATTCAAGACTCTAAACCGTGTTAGTCTAGTCCCTTGTGGTCTTTTTCAGGTCTGGAGTTGATAGAAAAGTAAGGAAAGGGCACATGAAGAGAAGATGTCTTTTTGGAGTAATCCTGCGAAGAACACTCAAGAAGAACAGTCCCGAGACTGTTCTCAAGCGGAACAAACGGACGGGTGATCCCGATGACTGTTCCAGACGAATATGGATACTCCTATTTCGGGAATTAAAGCCATGTTGCCCTAATTTTCCTCTACCTATTGGCGCCTCCCTATAAAAAGACCTCCTCTATTATTTTTATTGGGGGGAACGCTAGTTTTGACAAGAGACCTAGACTTGTTTTGGTGATTTGCAATTGTAAGGGAGAAGGCTCCATCTTTCCTAGAGAAGATCATCCTGAACCCTTTGTTTTTCTACTCTTATCTTATGCAGTTTATTTCAGATTTAATGTCTTTGTTTCACTGCATCATGATTGAGTAGTCATCTGGCTCGCCTAGGGTTTTAGGGTATTGATAAACAAGCCAAACATAGATAAGCATCATTCATTGGACTCTTCATTCATATCAATCTTATTGCTTGCATTAACTTGATCACTTAATGCTAGATCTGTTGTTCATCGCCTAGCTAACCACGCAGGAGATAACTTGACCTATATTGAATGAGCTTAATGTCTTTAGTCAGCGAAAGTAGATATTAGAGCATTAAGTGAACTAGATCGGACATGAATTCTAAGGCTTGTAGCCGCCTCTGATCCCAAGCGACAGCTTAGGTGATCCGGCCGGCTCGCAAAGGATCCATCACCACGACAGTGGGTTGGATCAGTTGAGAGATCCGATGTTCTAGATTGTGTAAACCTGTGCTTGAATAATTGTTTGGCTAAATCAATACCCGTATTAAACCCTAGGTCGGCTTTCATATCAAATTGCATTTAAACATCCTTATTTACTTGTCATCTAAGTCACCTAAATCTTAAAACCATAATTTCTTCTTAGCTTGAATTTAAAACTCATA
>CAJHQQ010004109.1:0-32711 GCA_905132885.1 Moricandia moricandioides
GATCTCACTGATTTATGAGTCCAAATAAAGCTTCTTACATCTTGATTCATTCTGGTTTGATTAGAATCAAGAAGAAATTGCCAACTCTCCAAACAGGGTAAACTAGAATCACTTCGGTTAAAAGTGGAATAACTTCTTCATCATAACACCTATGATCTTGCCTTCAACTTCAGGGTGGATCTAAACTGATTTATGAGTCCAACTCATAGCTTGCTTACATCGTGATTCATTCTGGTTTTATTAGTATCAGAGGAAGGAAGTTGTCAAATCTCCAAACATCCTAGGTCAATGGTTCACTTCGGTTAACCAGAGTGGGAATAACATGCTTCATCATAACTCCTATGATCTTGATTCAAACTTCAGGAGTGCATTATCCACTCGATTGATAGAGTCTCAATGAAGCTTCTTACATCTTGATTCATTTTGGCCTTTCGATTCATAATCAAAGATGAATATTGACAAATCCTCCAAACCAGAGTAAACTGGAGTCACTTCGGTTTAAAAGTGGGATAACTTCTTCATCATAACTCCTATGATCTTGATTCAACTTCAGGGTGATTATAAACTGATTTATGAGTCCAAATCAAGCTTCTTACATCGTGGTTCATTACTTTTTTATTAGTATCAAGAAGAAATTGCCAAATTTCCAAATATGGCAAACTGGAATCACTTCGGTTAAAAGTGGGATAACTTCTTCATCATAACTCCCAATGATATTGATTAACTTCAGGATGATTCTATCCACTGATTTATGAGTCCAAATAAAGATTCTTACATCTTGATTCATTCTATTTTGATTAGAATCAAGAAGAAATTGCCAAATCTCCAAACAGGGTAAACTGGAATCACTTCGGTTAAAAGTGGAATAACATCTTCATCATAACTCCTATGTTATTGATTCAACTTTAGGGTGATTATCCACTGATTTATGAGTCCAAATAAAGCTTCTTACATCTTGATTCATTCTGGTTTGATTAGAATCAAGAAGAAATTGCCAAATCTCCAAACAGGGTAAACTGGAGTCACTTCGGTTAAAAGTGGGATAACTTCTTCATCATAGCTCCTATGATATTGATTCAACTTCAGGATGATTCTGCACTGATTTATGAGTTCAAATCAAGGTTCTTACATCTTGATTCATTCTGGTTTGATTAGAATCAAGAAGAAATTGCTAAATCTCCAAACATGGTAAACTTGAGTCACTTCGGTTAAAAGTGGGATAACTTCTTCATCATAAGTCCAATGATATTGATTCAACCTCAGGATGATTATACACTGATTTATGAGTCCAAATCAATATTCTTACATCTTGATTCATTCTGGTTTGATTAGAATCAAGAATAAATTGTCAAATCTCCAAACAGGGTTAACTGGGATCACTTCGGTTAAAAGTGGGATAACTTCTTCATCATAGGTCCAATGATATTGATTCAACTTCAGGATGATTCTACACTGATTTATGAGTCCAAATAAAGATTCTTACATCTTGATTCATTCTGGTTTGATTAGAATCAAGAAGAAATTGTCAAAACTCCAAACAGGGTAAACTGGAATCACTTCGGTTAAAAGTGGAATAACATCTTCACCATAACTCCTATGATATTGATTCAACTTCAGGGTGATTATCCACTGATTTATGAGTCCAAATAAAGATTCTTACATATTGATTCATTCTGGTTTGATTAAAATCAAGAAGAAATTGCCAAATCTCCAAACAGGATAAACTGGAGTCACTTCGGTTAAAAGTGGGATAACTTCTTCATCATAACTCCTATGATCTTGCTTCAACTTCAGTGTGGTTCTAAAATGATTTATGAGTCCAAATCAAGCTTCTTACATCGTGATTCATTATGGTTTTATTATTATCAAGAAGAAATTGCCAAATCTCCAAATAGGGCAAACTAGAATCACTTCGGTTAAAAGTGGGATAACTTCTTCATCATAACTCCAATGATATTGATTCAACTTCAGGATGATTCTATACCTATTTGATGAGTCCAAATCAAGGTTCTTACATCTTGATTCATTCTGGTTTGATTAGAATCAAGAATAAATTGACAAATCTCCAAACAGGGTAAACTGGTGTCACTTCGGTTAAAAGTGGGATAACTTCTTCATCATAACTCCTATGATCTTGATTCAAATTCAGGGTGATTCTATACTGATTAATGAGTCCAAATAAATCTTCTTACATCGTTATTCATTCTGGTTTTATTAATATCAAGAATAAATTGCCAAATCTCCAAACAGGACAAACTGGAATCACTTCGGTTAAAAGTGGGATAACTTCTTCATCATAAGTCCAATGATATTTATTCAACTTCAGGATGATTCTACACTGATTTATAAGTCCAAATACTGATTCTTACATCTTGATTCATTCTGGTTTGATTCGAATCAAGAAGAAATTGCCAAATCTCCAAACAGGGTAAACTAGAATCACTTCGGTTAAAAGTGGAATAACATCTTCATCATAACTCCTATGATATTGATTCAACTTCAGGGTGATTATACACTGGTTTATGAGTCCAAATAAATCTTCTAACATCTTGATTCATTCTGGTTTGATTAGAATCAAGAAGAAATTGCGAAATCTCCAAACAGGGTAAACTAGAGTCACTTCGGTTAAAAGTGGGATAACTTCTTCATCATAACTCCTATGATCTTGCTTCAACTACAGGGTGGTTCTACACTGATTTATTAGTCCAAATAAAGCTTCTTACATCTAGATTCATTCTGGTTTTATTAGTATCAAGAAGAAATTGCCAAATCTCCAAATAGGGCAAACTGGAATCACTTCGGTTAAAAGTAGGATAACTTCTTCATTATAACTCCAATGATATTGATTCAACTTCAGGATGATTCTATACTGATGAGTCCAAATCAAGGTTCTTACATCTTGATTCATTCTGGTTTGATTAGAATCAAGAATAAATTGCCAAAATCTCCAAACAGGGTAAACTGGAGTCACTTCGGTTAAAAGTGGGATAACTTCTTCATCATAACTCCTATGATCTTGATTCAAATTCACGGTGATTCTATACTGATTAATGAGTCTAAATCAATCTTCTTACATCGTTATTCATTCTGGTTTTATTAATATCAAGAATAAATTGCCAAATCTCCAAACAGGGCAAACTGGAATCACTTCGGTTAAAAGTGGGATAACTTCTTCATCATAAGTCTAATGATATTGATTAAAATTCAGGATTATTCTACACTGATTTATGAGTCCAAATCAAGATTCTTACAGCTTGATTCATTCTGGTTTGATTAGAATCAAGAAGAAGTTGCCAAATCTCCAAACAGGGTAAATTGGAATCACTTCGGTTAAAAGTGGAATAACATCTTCATCATAACTCCTATGATCTTGATTCAACTTCAGGATGATCATCCACTGATTTATGAGTCCAAATAAATCTTCTTACATCTTGATTCATTCTGGTTTGATTAGAATCAAGAAGAAATTGCCAAATCTCCAAACAGGGTAAATTGGAGTCACTTCGGTTAAAAGTGGGATAACTGCTTCATCATAACTCCTATGATCTTGCTTCAACTTCAGGGTGGATCTAAACTGATTTATGAGTCCAAATCAAGCTTCTTACATCGTGATTCATTCTGGTTTTATTAGTATCAAGAAGAAGTTGCCAAATCTCCAAATAGGGTAAATTGGAATCACTTCGGTTAAAAGTGGAATAACATCTTCATCATAACTCCTATGATCTTGATTCAACTTCAGGATGATTGTCCACTGATTTATGAGTCCAAATAAAGCTTCTTACATCTTGATTCATTCTGGTTTGATTATAATCAAGAAGAAATTGACAAATCTCCAAACAGAGTAAACTGGAGTCACTTCGGTTAAAAGTGGGATAACTTCTTCATCATAACTCCTATGATCTTGATTCAACTTCAGGGTGATTATAAAGTGATTTATGAGTCCAAATTAAGCTTCTTACGTCGTGTTTCATTCTTGTTTTATTAGTATCAAGAAGAAATTGTCAAATCTCCATATATCGCAAACTGGAATCACTTCGGTTAAAAGTGGGATAACTTCTTCATCATAGCTCCTATGATATTGATTCAACTTCAGGATGATTCTGCACTGATTTATGAGTTCAATCTAGGTTCTTACATCTTGATTAATTCTGGTTTGATTAGAATCAAGAAGAAATTGCTAAATCTCCAAACATGGTAAACTGGAGTCACTTCGGTTAAAAGTGGGATAACTTCTTCATCATAAGTCCAATGATATTGATTCAACTTCAGGATGATTCTACACTGATTTATGAGTACAAATCAAGATTCTTACATCTTGATTTATTCTGGTTTGATTAGAATCAAGAATAAATTGCCAAATCTCCAAACAGGGTTAATTGGGATCACTTCGGTTAAAAGTGGGATAACTTCTTCATCATAAGTCCAATGATATTGATTCAACTTCAGGATGATTCTACACTGATTTATGAGTCGAAATAAAGATTCTTACATCTTGATTCATTTTGGTTTGATTAGAATCAAGAAGAAATTGCCAAATCTCCAAACATGGTAAACTGGAATTACTTTGGTTAAAAGTGGAATAACATCTTCATCATAACTCCTATGATATTGATTTAACTTCAGGGTGATTATCCACTGATTTATGAGTCCAAATAAAGCTTCTTACATCTTGATTCATTCTGGTTTGATTAGAATCAAGAAGAAATTGCCAAATCTCCAAACAGGGTAAACTGGAGTCACTTCGGTTAAAAGTGGGATAACTTCTTCATCATAACTCCTATGATCTTGCTTCAATTTTAGTGTGGTTCTACACTTATTTATGAGTCCAAATCGAGCTTCTTACATAGTGATTCATTCCGGTTTTATTAGTATCAAAAAGAAATTGCCAAATCTCCAAATAGGGCAAACTGGAATCACTTCGGTTAAAAGTGGGATAACTTCTTCATCATAACTCCAATGATATTGATTCAACTTCAGGATGATTCTATACTTATTTATGAGTCCAAATAAAGATTCTTACATCTTGATTCATTCTATTTTGATTAGAATCAAAAAGAATTTGCCAAATCTCCAAACAGGGCAAACTGGAATCACTTCGGTTAAAAGTGGAATAACATCTTCATCATAACTCCTATGATATTGATTCAACTTCAGGGTGATTATCCAATGATTTATGAGTCCAAATAAAGCTTCTTACATCTTGATTCATTCTGGTTTGATTAGAATCAAGAAGAAATTGCCAAATCTCCAAACAGGGTAAACTGGAGTCACTTCGGTTAAAAGTGGGATAACTTCTTCATCATAGCTCCTATGATATTGATTCAACTTCAGGGTGATTATCCACTGATTTATGAGTTCAAATCAAGGTTCTTACATCTTTATTCATTCTGTTTTGATTAGAATCAAAAAGAAATTGCTAAATCTCCAAACATGGTAAACTTGAGTCACTTCGGTTAAAAGTGGGATAACTTCTTCATCATAAGTCCAATGATATTGATTCAACTTCAGGATGATTATACACTGATTTATGAGTCCAAATCAATATTCTTACATCTTGATTCATTCTTGTTTTATTAGAATCAAGAATAAATTGCCAAATCTCCAAACAGGGTTAACTGGGATCACTTCGGTTAAAAGTGGGATAACTTCTTCATCATAAGTACAATGATATTGATTCAACTTCCGGATGATTCTACACTGGTTTATGAGTCCAAATAAAGATTCTTACATCTTGATTCATTCTGGTTTGATTAGAATCAAGAAGAAATTGTCAAATCTCCAAACAGGGTAAACTGGAATCACTTCGGTTAGAAGTGGAATAACATCTTCATCATAACTCCTATGATATTGATTCAAATTCAGGGTTATTATCCACTGATTTATGAGTACAAATAAAGATTCTTACATATTGATTCATTCTGGTTTGATTAGAATCAAGAAGAAATTGCCAAATCTCCAAACAGGGTAAACTGGAGTCACTTCGGTTAAAAGTGGGATAACTTCTTCATCATAACTCCTATGATCTTGCTTCAACTTCAGTGTGGTTCTACACTGATTTATGAGTCCAAATCAATCTTCTTACATCTTGATTCATTCTGGTTTTATTATTATCAAGAAGAAATTGCCAAATCTCCAAATAGGGCAAACTAGAATCACTTCGGTTAAAAGTGGGATAACTTCTTCATCATAACTCTAATGATATTGATTCAACTTCAGGATGATTCTATTCTGATTTATGAGTCCAAATCAAGGTTCTTACATCTTGATTCATTCTGGTTTGATTAGAATCAAGAAGAAATTGCCAAATTTCCAAACAGGGTAAACTGGAGTCACTTCGGTTAAAAGTGGGATAACTTCTTCATCATAACTCCTATGATCTTGCTTCAACTTCAGGGTGATTATAAACTGATTTATGAGTCCATATCAATCTTCTTACATCGTGGTTCATTCTTGTTTTATTAGTATCAAGAAAAAATTGCTAAATCTCCAAATAAGACAAACTGGAATCACTTCGGTTAAAAGTGGCATAACTTCTTCATCATAACTCCTATGATCTTGATTCAACTTCAGGGTGATTCTTAACTGATTTATGAGTCCAAATCAAGATTTATACATGGTGATTCATTCTGGTTTATTTGTATCAAGAAATTGCCAAATCTCCAAACAAGGTAAACTGGAATCACTTCGGTTAAAAGTAGGATAACTTCTTCATCATAACTCCAATGATATTGATTCAACTACAAGGTGATTCTAAACTGATTAATGAGTCCAAATAAAGCTTCTTACATCGTGATTCATTCTGGTTTTATTAGTATCAAGAATAAATTGCCAAATCTCCAAACAGGGTTAATTGGGATCACTTCGGTTAAAAGTGGGATAACTTCTTCATCATAAGTCCAATGATATTGATTCAACTTCAGGATGATTCTACACTGATTTATGAGTCCAAATCATGATTCTTACATCTTGATTCATTCTGGTTTGATTAGAATCAAGAAGAAATTGCCAAATCTCCAAACATGGTAAACTGGAATCACTTCGGTTAAAAGTGGAATAACATCTTCATCATAACTCCTATGATATTGACTCAACTTCAGGGTGATTATCCACAGGTTTATGAGTCCAAATAAATCTTCTAACATCTTGATTCATTCTGGTTTGATTAGAATCAAGAAGAAATTGTCAAATCTCCAAACAGGGTAAATTGGAGTCACTTCGGTTAAAAGTGGGATAACTGCTTCATCATAACTCCTATGATCTTGCTTCAACTTCAGGGTGGATCTAAACTGATTTATGAGTCCAAATCAAGCTTCTTACATCGTGATTAATTCTGGTTTTATTAGTATCAAGAAGAAGTTGCCAAATCTCCAAATAGGGTAAATTGGAATCACTTCGGTTAAAAGTGGAATAACATCTTCATCATAACTCCTATGATCTTGATTCAACTTCAGGATGATTGTCCACTGATTTATGAGTCCAAATAAAGCTTCTTACATCTTGATTCATTCTGGTTTGATTATAATCAAGAAGAAATTGACAAATCTCCAAACAGAGTAAACTGGAGTCACTTCGGTTAAAAGTGGGATAACTTCTTCATCATAACTCCTATGATCTTGATTCAACTTCAGGGTGATTATAAAGTGATTTATGAGTCCAAATCAAGCTTCTTACGTCGTGTTTCATTCTTGTTTTATTAGTATCAAGAAGAAATTGTCAAATCTCCATATATCGCAAACTGGAATCACTTCGGTTAAAAGTGGGATAACTTCTTCATCATACTCCTATGATATTGATTCAACTTCAGGATGATTCTGCACTGATTTATGAGTTCAATCTAGGTTCTTACATCTTGATTAATTCTGGTTTGATTAGAATCAAGAAGAAATTGCTAAATCTCCAAACATGGTAAACTGGAGTCACTTCGGTTAAAAGTGGGATAAGTTCTTCATCATAAGTCCAATGATATTGATTCAACTTCAGGATGATTCTACACTGATTTATGAGTACAATTCAAGATTCTTACATCTTGATTTATTCTGGTTTGATTAAAATCAAGAATAAATTGCCAAATCTCCAAATAGGGTTAATTGGGATCACTTCGGTTAAAAGTGGGATAACTTCTTCATCATAAGTCCAATGATATTGATTCAACTTCAGGATGATTCTACACTGATTTATGAGTTGAAATAAAGATTCTTACATCTTGATTCATTTTGGTTTGATTAGAATCAAGAAGAAATTGCCAAATCTCCAAACATGGTAAACTGGAATTACTTTGGTTAAAAGTGGAATAACATCTTCATCATAACTCCTATGATATTGATTTAACTTCAGGGTGATTATCCACTGATTTATGAGTCCAAATAAAGCTTCTTACATCTTGATTCATTCTGGTTTGATTAGAATCAAGAAGAAATTGCCAAATCTCCAAACAGGGTAAACTGGAGTCACTTCGGTTAAAAGTGGGATAACTTCTTCATCATAACTCCTATGATCTTGCTTCAACTTTAGTGTGGTTCTACACTTATTTATGAGTCCAAATCGAGCTTCTTACATAGTGATTCATTCCGGTTTTATTAGTATCAATAAGAAATTGCCAAATCTCCAAATAAGGCAAACTGGAATCACTTCGGTTAAAAGTGGGATAACTTCTTCATCATAACTCCAATGATATTGATTCAACTTCAGGGTGATTATCCACTGATTTATGAGTCCAAATAAAGCTTCTTACATCTTGATTCATTCTGGTTTGATTAGAATCAAGAAGAAATTGCCAAATCTCCAAACAGGGTAAACTGGAGTCACTTCGGTTAAAAGTGGGATAACTTCTTCATCATAACTCCTATGATCTTGCTTCAACTTTAGTGTGGTTCTACACTTATTTATGAGTCCAAATCGAGCTTCTTACATAGTGATTCATTCCGGTTTTATTAGTATCAATAAGAAATTGCCAAATCTCCAAATAAGGCAAACTGGAATCACTTCGGTTAAAAGTGGGATAACTTCTTCATCATAACTCCAATGATATTGATTCAACTTAAGGATGATTCTATACTGATTTATGAGTCCAAATAAAGATTCTTACATCTTGATTCATTCTATTTTGATTAGAATCAAGAAGAAATTGCCAAATCTCCAAACAGGGCAAACTGGAATCACTTCGGTTAAAAGTGGAATAACATCTTCATCATAACTCCTATGATATTGATTCAACTTCAGGGTGATTATCCACTGATTTATGAGTCCAAATAAAGCTTCTTACATCTTGATTCATTCTGGTTTGATTAGAATCAAGAAGAAATTGCCAAATCTCCAAACAGGGTAAACTGGAGTCACTTCGGTTAAAAGTGGGATAACTTCTTCATCATAGCTCCTATGATATTGATTCAACTTCAGGGTGATTATCCACTGATTTATGAGTTCAAATCAAGGTTCTTACATCTTTATTCATTCTGGTTTGATTAGAATCAAAAAGAAATTGCTAAATCTCCAAACATGGTAAACTTGAGTCACTTCGGTTAAAAGTGGGATAACTTCTTCATCATAAGTCCAATGATATTGATTCAACTTCAGGATGATTATACACTGATTTATGAGTCCAAATCAATATTCTTACATCTTGATTCATTCTTGTTTTAATAGAATCAAGAATAAATTGCCAAATCTCCAAACAGGGTTAACTGGGATCACTTCGGTTAAAAGTGGGATAACTTCTTCATCATAAGTCCAATGATATTGATTCAACTTCAGGATGATTCTACACTGATTTATGAGTCCAAATAAAGATTCTTACATCTTGATTCATTCTGGTTTGATTAGAATCAAGAAGAAATTGTCAAATCTCCAAACAGGATAAACTGGAATCACTTCGGTTAAAAGTGGAATAACATCTTCATCATAACTCCTATGATATTGATTCAAATTCAGGGTGATTATCCACTGATTTATGAGTACAAATAAAGATTCTTACATATTGATTCATTCTGGTTTGATTAGAATCAAGAAGAAATTGCCAAATCTCCAAACAGGGTAAACTGGAGTCACTTCGGTTAAAAGTGGGATAACTTCTTCATCATAACTCCTATGATCTTGCTTCAACTTCAGTGTGGTTATACACTGATTTATGAGTCCAAATCAATCTTCTTACATCTTGATTCATTCTGGTTTTATTATTATCAAGAAGAAATTGCCAAATCTCCAAATAGGGCAAACTAGAATCACTTCGGTTAAAAGTGGGATAACTTCTTCATCATAACTCTAATGATATTGATTCAACTTCAGGATGATTCTATACTGATTTATGAGTCCAAATCAAGGTTCTTACATCTTGATTCATTCTGGTTTGATTAGAATCAAGAAGAAATTGCCAAATTTCCAAACAGGGTAAACTGGAGTCACTTCGGTTAAAAGTGGGATAACTTCTTCATCATAACTCCTATGATCTTGCTTCAACTTCAGGGTGATTATAAACTGATTTATGAGTCCATATCAATCTTCTTACATCGTGGTTCATTCTTGTTTTATTAGTATCAAGAAAAAATTGCTAAATCTCCAAATAAGACAAACTGGAATCACTTCGGTTAAAAGTGGCATAACTTCTTCATCATAACTCCTATGATCTTGATTCAACTTCAGGGTGATTCTTAACTGATTTATGAGTCCAAATCAAGATTTATACATGGTGATTCATTCTGGTTTATTTGTATCAAGAAATTTCCAAATCTCCAAACAAGGTAAACTGGAATCACTTCGGTTAAAAGTAGGATAACTTCTTCATCATAACTCCAATGATATTGATTCAACTACAAGGTGATTCTAAACTGATTAATGAGTCCAAATAAAGCTTCTTACATCGTGATTCATTCTGGTTTTATAAGTATCAAGAATAAATTGCCAAATCTCCAAACAGGGTTAATTGGGATCACTTCGGTTAAAAGTGGGATAACTTCTTCATCATAAGTCCAATGATATTGATTCAACTTCAGGATGATTCTACACTGATTTATGAGTCCAAATCATGATTCTTACATCTTGATTCATTCTGGTTTGATTAGAATCAAGAAGAAATTGCCAAATCTCCAAACATGGTAAACTGGAATCACTTCGGTTAAAAGTGGAATAACATCTTCATCATAACTCCTATGATATTGACTCAACTTCAGGGTGATTATCCACAGGTTTATGAGTCCAAATAAATCTTCTAACATCTTGATTCATTCTGGTTTGATTAGAATCAAGAAGAAATTGCCAAATCTCCAAACAGGGTAAACTAGAGTCACTTCGGTTAAAAGTGGGATAACTTCTTCATCATAACTCCTATGATCTTGCTTCAACTACAGGGTGGTTCTACACTGATTTATTAGTCCAAATCAAGCTTCTTACATCGTGATTCATTCTGGTTTTATTAGTATCAAGAAGAAATTGCCAAATCTCCAAATAGGGCAAACTGGAATCACTTCGGTTAAAAGTGGGATAACTTCTTCATCATAACTCCAATGATTTTGATTCAACTTCAGGATGATTCTATATTTATTTATGAGTCCAAATAAAGGTTCTTACATCTTGATTCATTCTGGTTTGATTAGAATCAAGAATAAATTGCCAAATCTCCAAACAGGGTAAACTGGAGTCACTTCGGTTAAAAGTGGGATAACTTCTTCATCATAACTCCTATGATCTTGATTCAAATTCAGGGTGATTCTATACTGATTAATGATTCCAAATCAATCTTCTTACATCGTTATTCATTCTGGTTTTATTAATATCAAGAATAAATTGCCAAATCTCCAAACAGGGCAAACTGGAATCACTTCGGTTAAAAGTGGGATAACTTCTTCATCATAAGTCCAATGATATTGATTCAAATTCAGAATTATTCTACACTGATTTATGAGTCCAAATCAATATTCTTACATATTGATTCATTCTGGTTTGATTAGAATCAAGAAGAAGTTGCCAAATCTCCAAACATTGTAAATTGGAATCACTTCGGTTAAAAGTGGAATAACATCTTCATCATAACTCCTATGATCTTGATTCAACTTCAGGATGATTATCCACTGATTTATGAGTCCAAATAAATCTTCTTACATCTTGATTCATTCTGGTTTTATTAGAATCAAGAAGAAATTGCCAAATCTCCAAACAGGGTAAACTGGAGTCACTTCGGTTAAAAGTGGAATAACATCTTCATCATAACTCCAATGATATTGATTCAACTTCAGGATGATTCTATACTGATTTATGAGTCCAAATCAAGGTTCTTACATCTTTATTCATTCTGGTTTGATTAGAATCAAGAATAAATTGCCAAATCTCCAAACAGGGTAAACTGGAGTCACTTCGGTTAAAAGTGGGATAACTTTTTCATCATAACTCCTATGATCTTGATTCAAATTCAGGGTGATTCTACACTGATTAATGAGTCCAAATCAATCTTCTTACATCGTTATTCATTCTGGTTTTATTAATATCAAGAATAAATTGCCAAATCTCCAAACAGGGCAAACTGGAATCACTTCGGTTAAAAGTGGGATAACTTCTTCATCATAAGTCCAATGATATTTATTCAACTTCAGGATGATTCTACACTGATTTTTAAGTCCAAATCATGATTCTTACATCTTGATTCATTCTGGTTTGATTAGAATCAAGAAGAAATTGCCAAATCTCCAAACAGGGTAAACTAGAATCACTTCGGTTAAAAGTGGAATAACATCTTCATCATAACTCCTATGATATTGATTCAACTTCAGGGTGATTATCCACTGGTTTATGAGTCCAAATAAATCTTCTAACATCTTGATTCGTTCTGGTTTGATTAGAATCAAGAAGAAATTGCCAAATCTCCAAACAGGGTAAACTAGAGTCACTTCGGTTAAAAGTGGAATAACATCTTCATCATAACTCCTATGATCTTGATTCAACTTCAGGATGATTATCCACTGATTTATGAGTCCAAATAAAGCTTCTTACATCTTGATTCATTCTGGTTTGATTATAATCAAGAAGAAATTGACAAATCTCCAAACAGAGTAAACTAGAGTCACTTCGGTTAAAATTGACTAGAGTCTCCTATGATCTTGATTCAACTTCAGGGTGATTAAAAAGTGATTTATGAGTCCAAATCAAGTTTCTTACGTCGTGGTTCATTCTTGTTTTATTAGTATCAAGAAGAAATTGTCAAATCTCCATATATGGCAAACTGGAATCACTTCGGTTAAAAGTGGGATAACTTCTTCATCATAGCTCCTATGATATTGATTCAACTTCAGGATGATTCTGCACTGATTTATGAGTTCAATCAAGGTTCTTACATCTTGATTAATTCTGGTTTGATTACAATCAAGAAGAAATTGCTAAATCTCCAAACATGGTAAACTGGAGTCACTTCGGTTAAAAGTGGGATAACTTCTTCATCATAAGTCCTATGATATTGATTCAACTTCAGGATGATTCTACACTGATTTATGAGTACAAATCAAGATTCTTACATCTTGATTTATTCTGGTTTTATTAGAATCAAGAATAAATTTCCAAATCTCCAAACAGGGTTAACTAGGATCACTTCGGTTAAAAGTGGGATAACTTCTTCATCATAAGTCCAATGATATTGATTCAACTTCAGGATGATTCTACACTGATTTATGAGTCCAAATAAAGATTCTTACATCTTGATTCATTTTGGTTTGATTAGAATCAAGAAGAAATTGTCAAATCTCCAAACATGGTAAACTGGAATTACTTTGGTTAAAAGTGGAATAACATCTTCATCATAACTCCTATGATATTGATTCAACTTCAGGGTGATTATCCACTGATTTATGAGTCCAAATAAAGCTTCTTACATCTTGATTCATTCTGGTTTGATTAGAATCAAGAAGAAATTGCCAAATCTCCAAACAGGGTAAACTGGAGTCACTTCGGTTAAAAGTGGGATAACTTCTTCATCATAACTCCTATGATCTTGCTTCAACTTCAGTGTGGTTCTACACTGATTTATGAGTCCAAATCAAGCTTCTTACATCGTGATTCATTCTGGTTTTATTAATATCAAGAAGAAATTGCCAAATCTCCAAATAGGGCAAACTGGAATCACTTCGGTTAAAAGTGGGATAACTTCTTCATCATAACTCCAATGATATTGATTCAACTTCAGGATGATTCTATACTGATTTATGAGTCCAAATAAAGATTCTTACATCTTGATTCATTCTGGTTTGATTAGAATCAAGAAGAAATTGCCAAATCTCCAAACAGGGTAAACTGGAATCACTTCGGTTAAAAGTGGAATAACATCTTCATCATAACTCCTATGATATTGATTCAACTTCAGGGTGATTATCCACTGATTTATGAGTCCAAATAAAGCTTCTTACATCTTGATTCATTCTGGTTTGATTAGAATCAAGAAGAAATTGCCAAATCTCCAAACAGGGTAAACTGGAGTCACTTCGGTTAAAAGTGGGATAACTTCTTCATCATAACTCCTATGATATTGATTCAACTTCAGGGTGATTATCCACTGATTTATGAGTCCAAATCAAGCTTCTTACATCTTGATTCATTCTGGTTTGATTAGAATCAAGAAGAAATTGCCAAATCTCCAAACAGGGTAAACTGGAGTCACTTCGGTTAAAAGTGGGATAACTTCTTCATCATAACTCCTATGATATTGATTCAACTTCAGGATGATTCTACACTGATTTATGAGTCAAAATCAAGCTTCTTACATCTTGATTCATTCTGGTTTTGATTAGAATCAAGAAGAAATTGCCAAATCTCCAAACAGGGTAAACTGGATCACTTCGGTTAAAAGTGGGATAACTTCTTCATCATAAGTCCAATGATATTGATTCAACTTCAGGATGATTCTACACTGATTTATGAGTCCAAATCAAGATTCTTACATCTTGATTCATTCTGGTTTGATTAGAATCAAGAAGAAATTGCCAAATCTCCAAACAGGGTAAACTGGAATCACTTCGGTTAAAAGTGGAATAACATCTTCATCATAACTCCTATGATATTGATTCAACTTCAGGGTGATTATCCACTGATTTATGAGTCCAAATAAAGCTTCTTACATCTTGATTCATTCTGGTTTGATTAGAATCAAGAAGAAATTGCCAAATCTCCAAACAGGGTAAACTGGAGTCACTTCGGTTAAAAGTGGAATAACATCTTCATCATAACTCCTATGATATTGATTCAACTTCAGGGTGATTATCCACTGATTTATGAGTCCAAATAAAGCTTCTTACATCTTGATTCATTCTGGTTTGATTAGAATCAAGAAGAAATTGCCAAATCTCCAAACAGGGTAAACTGGAGTCACTTCGGTTAAAAGTGGGATAACTTCTTCATCATAAGTCCAATGATATTGATTCAACTTCAGGATGATTCTACACTGATTTATGAGTCAAATCAAGATTCTTACATCTTGATTCATTCTGGTTTGATTAGAATCAAGAAGAAATTGCTAAATCTCCAAACATGGTAAACTTGTGTCACTTCGGTTAAAAGTGGGATAACTTCTTCATCATAAATCCAATGATATTGATTCAACTTCAGGATGATTCTACACTTATTTATGAGTCAAAATCAATATTCTTACATCTTGATTCATTCTGGTTTGATTAGAATCAAGAATAAATTTCCAAATCTCCAAACAGGGTTAACTGGGATCACTTTGGTTAAAAGTGGGATAACTTCGTCATCATAAGTCCAATGATATTGATTCAACTTCAGGATGATTCTACTCTGATTTATGAGTCCAAATCAAGATTTATACATGGTGATTCATTCTGGTTTTATTTGTATCAATAAATTGCCAAATCTCCAAACAAGGTAAACTGGAATCACTTCGGTTAAAAGTAGGATAACTTCTTCATCATAACTCCAATGATATTGATTCAACTACAAGGTGATTCTACACTGATTAATGAGTCCAAATAAATCTTCTTACATCGTGAATCATTCTGGTTTTATTAGTATCAAGAATAAATTGCCAAATCTCCAAAAAGGGTTAATTGGGATCACTTCGGTTAAAAGTGGGATAACTTCTTCATCATAAGTCCAATGATATTGATTCAACTTCAGGATGATTCTACACTGATTTATGAGTCCAAATCATGATTCTTACATCTTGATTCATTCTGGTTTGATTATAATCAAGAAGAAATTGCCAAATCTCCAAACAGGGTAAACTGGAATCACTTCGGTTAAAAGTGGAATAACATCTTCATCATAAATCCTATGATATTGATTCAACTTCAGGGTGATTATCCACTGATTTATGAGTCCAAATAAAGCTTCTTACATCTTGATTCATTCTGGTTTGATTAGAATCAAGAAGAAATTGCCAAATCTCCAAACAGGGTAAACTGGAGTCACTTCGGTTAAAAGTGGGATAACTTCTTGATTATAGCTCCTATGATATTGATTCAACTTCAGGATGATTCTGCACTGATTTATGAGTTCAAATCAAGGTTCTTACATCTTGATTCATTCTGGTTTGATTAGAATCAAGAAGAAATTGCTAAATCTCCAAACATGGTAAACTTGAGTCACTTCGGTTAAAAGTGGGATAACTTCTTCATCATAAATCCAATGATATTGATTCAACTTCAGGATGATTCTACACTTATTTATGAGTCAAAATCAATATTCTTACATCTTGATTCATTCTGGTTTGATTAGAATCAAGAATAAATTTCCAAATCTCCAAACAGGGTTAACTGGGATCACTTCGGTTAAAAGTGGGATAACTTCGTCATCATAAGTCCAATGATATTGATTCAACTTCAGGATGATTCTACTCTGATTTATGAGTCCAAATAAATATTCTTACATCTTGATTCATTCTGGTTTGATTAGAATCAAGAAGAAATTGCCAAATCTCCAAACAGGGTAAACTGGAATCACTTCGGTTAAAAGTGGAATAACATCTTCATCATAACTCCTATGATATTGATTCAACTTCAGGGTGATTATCCACTGATTTATGAGTCCAAATAAATATTCTTACATATTAATCATTCTGGTTTGATTAGAATCAAGAAGAAATTGCCAAATCTCCAAACAAGGTAAACTGGAGTCACTTCGGTTAAAAGTGGGATAACTTCTTCATCATAACTCCTATGATCTTGCTTCCACTTCAGTGTGGTTCTACACTGATTTATGAGTCCAAATCAAGCTTCTTACATCGTGATTCATTCTGGTTTTATTATTATCAAGAAGAAATTGCCAAATCACTAAATAGGGCAAACTAGAATCACTTCGGTTAAAAGTGGGATAACTTCTTCATCATAACTCCAATGATATTGATTCAACTTCAGGATTATTCTATTCTGATTTATGAGTCCAAATCAAGGTTCTTACATCTTGATTCATTCTGGTTTGATTAGAATCAAGAATAAATTGCCAAATCTCCACAGGGTTAACTAGGATCACTTCGGTTAAAAGTGGGATAACTTCTTCTTCATAAGTCCAATGATATTGATTCAACTTCATGATGATTCTACACTGATTTATGAGTCCAAATAATGATTATTACGTCTTGATTCATTCTGGTTTGATTAGAATCAAGAAGAAATTGCCAAATCTCCAAACAGGATAAACTGGAATCACTTCGGTTAAAAGTGGAATAACATCTTCATCATAACTCCTATGATATTAATTCAACTTCAGGGTGATTCTAAACTGATTTATGAGTCCAAATCAAGATTTATACATGGTGATTCATTCTGGTTTTATTTGTATCAAGAAATTGCCAAATCTCCAAACAAGGTAAACTGGAATCACTTCGGTTAAAAGTAGGATAACTTCTTCATCATAACTCCAATGATTTTGATTCAAATACAAGGTGATTCTACACTGATTAATGATTCCAAATAAAGCTTCTTACATCGTGATTCATTCTGGTTTTATTAGTATCAAGAATAAATTGCCAAATCTCCAAACAGGGTTAATTGGGATCACTTCGGTTAAAAGTGGGATAACTTCTTCATCATAAGTCCAATGATATTTATTCAACTTCAGGATGATTCTACACTGATTTATGAGTCCAAATAAAGATTCTTACATCTTGATTCATTTTGGTTTGATTAGAATGAAGAAGAAATTGCCAAATCTCCAAACTTGGTAAACTGGAATTACTTTGGTTAAAAGTGGAATAACATCTTCATCATAACTCCTATGATATTGATTCAACTTCAGGGTGATTATCCACTGATTTTTGAGTCCAAACAAAGCTTCTTACATCTTGATTCATTCTGGTTTGATTAGAATCAAGAAGAAATTGCCAAATCTCCAAACAGGGTAAACTGGAGTCACTTCGGTTAAAAGTGGGATAACTTCTTCATCATAAATCCTATGATCTTGCTTCAACTTCATTGTGGTTCTACACTGATTTACGAGTCCAAATCAAGCTTCTTACATAGTGATTCATTCTGGTTTTATTAGTATCAATAAGAAATTGCCAAATCTTCAAATAGGGCAAACTGGAATCACTTCGGTTAAAAGTGGGATAACTTCTTCATCATAACTCCAATGATATTGATTCAACTTCAGGATGATTCTATACTGATTTATGAGTCCAAATAAAGATTCTTACATCTTGATTCATTCTATTTTGATTAGAATCAAGAAGAAATTGCCAAATCTCCAAACAGGGTAAACTGGAATCACTTCGGTTAAAAGTGGAATAACATCTTCATCATAAATCCTATGATATTGATTCAACTTCAGGGTGATTATCCACTGATTTATGAGTCCAAATAAAGCTTCTTACATCTTTATTCATTCTGGTTTGAATAGAATCAAGAAGAAATTGCCAAATCTCCAAACAGGCTAAACTGAAGTCACTTCGGTTAAAAGTGAGATAACTTCTTCATTATAGCTCCTATGATATTGATTCAACATCAGGATGATTCTGCACTGATTTATGAGTTCAAATCAAGGTTCTTACATCTTGATTCATTCTGGTTTGATTAGAATCAAGAAGAAATTGCTAAATCTCCAAACATGGTAAACTTGAGTCACTTCGGTTAAAAGTGGGATAACTTCTTCATCATAAGTCCAATGATATTGATTCAACTTCAGGATGATTCTACACTGATTTATGAGTCAAAATAAATATTCTTACATCTTGATTCATTTTGGTTTGATTAGAATCAAGATTAAATTGCCAAATCTCCAAAAAGGGTTAACTGGGATCACTTCGGTTAAAAGTGGGATAACTTCTTCATCATAAGTCCAATGATATTGATTCAACTTCAGGATGATTCTACACTGATTTATGAGTCCAAATAAAGATTCTTACATCTTGATTCATTCTGGTTTGATTAGAATCAAGAAGAAATTGCCAAATCTCCAAAAAGGGTAAACTGGAATCACTTCGGTTAAAAGTGGAATAACATCTTCATCATAACTCCTATGATATTGATTCAACTTCAGGGTGATTATCCACTGGTTTCTGAGTCCAAATAAAGCTTCTTACATCTTGATTCATTCTGGTTTGATTAGAATCAAGAAGAAATTGCCAAATCTCCAAACAGGGTTAACTGGGATCACTTCGGTTAAAAGTG
Organism: Moricandia moricandioides; assembly: GCA_905132885.1. Classification (NCBI taxonomy): domain Eukaryota; kingdom Viridiplantae; phylum Streptophyta; class Magnoliopsida; order Brassicales; family Brassicaceae; genus Moricandia; species Moricandia moricandioides. The sequence continues at coordinate 19,590 of CAJHQQ010004109.1, forward strand.
GGATAACTTCTTCATCATAAGTCCAATGATATTGATTCAACTTCAGGATGATTCTACACTGATATATGAGTCCAAATAAAGATTCTTACATCTTTATTCATTCTGGTTTGATTAGAATCAAGAAGAAATTGTCAAATCTCCAAACAGGGTAAACTGGAATCACTTCGGTTAAAAGTGGAATAACATCTTCATCATAACTCCTATGATATTGATTCAACTTCAGGGTGATTCTAAACTGATTTATGAGTCCAAATCAAAATTTATAGATGGTGATTCATTCTGGTTTTATTTGTATCAAGAAATTGCCAAATCTCCAAACAAGGTAAACGGGAATCACTTCGGTTAAAAGTAGGATAACTTCTTCATCATAACTCCAATGATATTGATTCAACTACAAGGTGATTCTACACTGATTAATGAGTCCAAATAAAGCTTCTTACATCGTGATTCATTCTGGTTTTATTAGTATCAAGAATAAATTGCCAAATCTCCAAACATGGTTAATTGGGATCACTTCGGTTAAAAGTGGGATAACTTCTTCATCATAAGTCCAATGATATTGATTCAACTTCAGGATGATTCTACACTGATTTATGAGTCCAAATCATGATTCTTACATCTTGATTCATTCTGGTTTGATTAGAATCAAGAAGAAATTGCCAAATCTCCAAACAGGGTAAACTGGAATCACTTTGGTTAAAAGTGGAATAACATCTTCATCATAACTCCTATGATATTGATTCAACTTCAGGGTGCTTATCCACTGGTTTATGAGTCCAAATAAATCTTCTAACATCTTGATTCATTCTGGTTTGATTAGAATCAAGAAGAAATTGCCAAATCTCCAAACAAGGTAAACTAGAGTCACTTCGGTTAAAAGTGGGATAACTTCTTCATCATAACTCCTATGATATTGCTTCAACTACAGGGTGGTTCAACACTGATTTATTAGTCCAAATCAAGCTTCTTACATCGTGATTCATTCTGGTTTTATTAATATCAAGAATAAATTGCCAAATCTCCAAACAGGGCAAACTGGAATCACTTCGGTTAAAAGTGGGATAACTTCTTCATCATAAGTCCAATGATATTGATTCAACTTCAGGATTATTCTACACTTATTTATGAGTCCGAATAAATATTCTTACATCTTGATTCATTCTATTTTGATTAGAATCAAGAAGAAGTTGTCAAATTTCCAAACAGGGTAAATTGGAATCACTTCGGTTAAAAGTAGAATAACATCTTCATCATAACTCCTATGATCTTGATTCAACTTCAGGATGATTATCCACTGATTTATGAGTCCAAATAAATCTTCTTACATCTTGATTCATTCTGGTTTGATTAGAATCAAGAAGAAATTGTCAAATCTCCAAACAGGGTAAACTCGAGTCACTTCGGTTAAAAGTGGAATCACATCTTCATCATAACTCCAATGATATTGATTCAACTTCCGGATGATTATACACTGATTTATGAGTCTAAATCAAGGTTCTTAAATCTTGATTCATTCTGGTTTGATTAGAATCAAGAATAAAAATCCAAATCTCCAAACAGGGTAAACTGGAGTCACTTCGGTTAAAAGTGGGATAACTTCTTCATCATAACTCCTATGATCTTGATTCAAATTCAGGGTGATTCTATACTGATTAATGAGTCCAAATCAATCTTCTTACATCGTTATTCATTCTTGTTTTATTAATATTAAGAATAAATTGCCAAATCTCCAAACAGGGCAAACTGGAATCACTTTGGTTAAAAGTGGGATAACTTCTTCATCATAAGTCCAATGATATTTATTCAACTTCAGGATGATTCTACACTGATTTATAAGTCCAAATCATTATTCTAACATCTTAATTCATTCTGGTTTGATTAGAATCAAGAAGAAATTGCCAAATCTCCAAACAGGGTAAACTAGAGTCTCTTCGGTTAAAAGTGGGATAACTTCTTCATCATAACTCCTATGATCTTGCTTCAACTACAGGGTGGTTCTACACTGAGTTATTAGTCCAAATCAAACTTCTTACATCATGATTCATTCTTGTTTTATTAGTATCAAGAAGAAATTGCCAAATCTCCAAATACGGCAAACTGGAATCACTTCGGTTAAAAGTGGGATAACTTCTTCATCATAACCCCAATGATATTGATTCAACTTCAGGATGATTCTATACTGATTTATGAGTTCAAATCAAGGTTCGTACATCTTGATTCATTTTGGTTTGATTAGAATCAAGAATAAATTGCCAAATCTCCAAACAGGGTAAACTGGAGTCACTTCGGTTAAAAGTGGGATAACTTCTTCATCATAACTCCTATGATCTTGATTCAAATTCAGGGTGATTCTATACTGATTAATGAGTCCAAATCAATCTTCTTACATCGTTATTCATTCTGGTTTTATTAATATCAAGAATAAATTGCCAAATCTCCAAACAGGGCAAACTGGAATCACTTCGGTTAAAAGTGGGATAACTTCTTCATCATAAGTCCAATGATATTGATTCAACTTCAGGATTATTCTACACTTATTTATGAGTCCGAATCAAGATTCTTACATCTTGATTCATTCTGGTTTGATTAGAATCAAGAAGAAGTTGTCAAATCTCCAAACAGGGTAAATTGGAATCACTTCGGTTAAAAGTGGAATAACATCTTCATCATAACTCCTATGATCTTGATTCAACTTCAGGATGATTATCCACTGATTTATGAGTCCAAATAAATATTCTTACATCTTGATTCATTCTGGTTTGATTAGAATCAAGAAGAAATTGCCAAATCTCCAAACAGGATAAACTGGAGTCACTTCGGTTAAAAGTGGGATAACTGCTTCATCATAACTCCTATGATCTTGATTCAACTTCAGGGTGATTATAAACTGATTTATGAGTCCAAATCAAGCTTCTAACATCGTGGTTCATTCTTTTTTTATTAGTATCAAGAAGAAATTGCCAAATTTCCAAATAGGGCAAACTGGAATCACTTCGGTTAAAAGTGGGATAACTTCTTCATCATAACTCCAATGATATTGATTCAACTTCAGGATGATTCTGCACTGGTTTATGAGTCCAAATCAAGATTCTTACATCTTAATTCATTCTGGTTTGATTAGAATCAAGAAGAATTTGCCAAATCTCCAAAAGGGTAAACTGGAATCACTTCGGTTAAAAGTGGAATAACATCTTCATCATAACTCCTATGATATTGATTCAACTTCAGGGTGATTATCCACTGGTTTCTGAGTCCAAATAAAGCTTCTTACATTCATTCTGGTTTGATTAGAATCAAGAAGAAATTGCCTACTCTCCAAACAGGATAAACTAGAGTCACTTCGGTTATAAGTGGGATAACTTCTTCATCATAACTCCTATGATCTTGATTCAAATTCAGGGTGATTCTATACTGATTAATGAGTCCAAATCAATTTTCTTACATCGTTATTCATTCTTGTTTTATTAATATTAAGAATAAATTGCCAAATCTCCAAACAGGGCAAACTGGAATCACTTTGGTTAAAAGTGGGATAACTTCTTCATCATAAGTCCAATGATATTTATTCAACTTCAGGATGATTCTACACTGATTTATAAGTCCAAATCATTATTCTAACATCTTAATTCATTCTGGTTTGATTAGAATCAAGAAGAAATTGCCAAATCTCCAAACAGGGTAAACTAGAGTCACTTCGGTTAAAAGTGGGATAACTTCTTCATCATAACTCCTATGATCTTGCTTCAACTACAGGGTGGTTCTACACTGAGTTATTAGTCGAAATCAAACTTCTTACATTATAATTCATTCTTGTTTTATTAGTATCAAGAAGAAATTGTCAAATCTCCAAATAGGGCAAACTGGAATCACTTCGGTTAAAAGTGGGATAACTTCTTCATCATAACCCCAATGATATTGATTCAACTTCAGGATGATTCTATACTGATTTATGAGTTCAAATCAAGGTTCGTACATCTTTATTCATTTTGGTTTGATTAGAATCAAGAATAAATTGCCAAATCTCCAAACAGGGTAAACTGGAGTCACTTCGGTTAAAAGTGGGATAACTTCTTCATCATAACTCCTATGATCTTGATTCAAATTCAGGGTGATTCTATACTGATTAATGAGTCCAAATCAATCTTCTTACATCGTTATTCATTCTGGTTTTATTAATATCAAGAATAAATTGCCAAATCTCCAAACAGGGCAAACTGGAATCACTTCGGTTAAAAGTGGGATAACTTCTTCATCATAAGTCCAATGATATTGATTCAACTTCAGGATTATTCTACACTGATTTATGAGTCCAAATCAAGATTCTTACATCTTGATTCATTCTGGTTTGATTAGAATCAAGAAGAAGTTGCCAAATCTCCAAACAGGGTAAATTGGAATCACTTCGGTTAAAAGTGGAATAACATCTTCATCATAACTCCTATGATCTTGATTCAAATTCAGGATGATTATCCACTGATTTATGAGTCCAAATAAATATTCTTACATCTTGATTCATTCTGGTTTGATTAGAATCAAGAAGAAATTACCAAATCTCCAAACAGGATAAACTGGAGTCACTTCGGTTAAAAGTGGGATAACTGCTTCATCATAACTCCTATGATCTTGATTCAAATTCAGGGTGGATCTAAACTGATTTATGAGTCCAAATCAAGCTTCTTAAATCGTGATTCATTCTGGTTTTATTAGTATCAAGAAGAAATTGCCAAATCTCCAAATAGGGCAAACTGGAATCACTTCGGTTAAAAGTGGGATAACTTCTTCATCATAACTCCAATGATATATATCCAACTTCAGGATGATTCTATACTGATTTATGAGTCCAAATCAAGGTTCTTACATCTTGATTCATTCTGGTTTGATTAGAATCAAGAATAAATTGCCAAATCTCCAAACAGGGTAAACTGGAGTCACTTCGGTTAAAAGTGGGATAACTTCTTCATCATAACTCCTATGATCTTGATTCAAATTCAGGGTGATTCTATACTGATTAATGAGTCCAAATCAATCTTCTTACATCGTTATTCATTCTGGTTTTATTAATATCAAGAATAAATTGCCAAATCTCCAAACAAGGCAAACTGGAATCACTTCGGTTAAAAGTGGGATAACTTCTTCATCATAAGTCCAATGATATTGATTCAACTTCAGGATTATTGTACACTGATTTATGAGTCCAAATCAAGATTTATACATCTTGATTCATTCTGGTTTGATTAGAATCAAGAAGAAGTTGCCAAATCTCCAAACAGGGTAAATTGGAATCACTTCTGTTAAAAGTGGAATAACATCTTCATCATAACTCCTATGATCTTGATTCAACTTCAGGATGATTATCCACTGATTTATGAGTCCAAATAAATCTTATTACATCTTGATTCATTCTGGTTTGATTAGAATCAAGAAGAAATTGCCAAATCTCCAAACAGGGATAAACTGGAGTCACTTCGGTTAAAAGTGGGATAACTGCTTCATCATAACTCCTATGATCTTGATTCAACTTCAGGGTGATTATAAACTGATTTATGAGTCCAAATCAAGCTTCTCACATCGTGGTTCATTCTTTTTTTATTAGTATCAAGAAGAAATTGCCAAATTTCCAAATAGGGCAAACTGGAATCACTTCGGTTAAAAGTGGGATAACTTCTTCATCATAACTCCAATGATATTGATTCAACTTCAGGATGATTCTACACTGATTTATGAGTCCAAATCAAGATTCTTACATCTTAATTCATTCTGGTTTGATTAGAATCAAGAAGTATTTGCCAAATCTCCAAACAGGGTAAACTGGAATCACTTCGGTTAAAAGTGGAATAACATCTTCATCATAACTCCTATGATATTTATTCAACTTCAAGGTGATTATCCACTGGTTTATGAGTCAAAATAAAGCTTCTTACATCTTGATTCATTCTGGTTTGATTAGAATCAAGAAGAAATTGCCAACTCTCCAAACAGGGTAAACTAGAGTCACTTCGGTTAAAAGTGGGATAACATCTTCATCATAACTCCTATGATCTTGCTTCAACTTCAGTGTGGATCTAAACTGATTTATGAGTCCAAATCAAGCTTCTTACATCGTGATTCATTCTGGTTTTATTAGTATCAAGAAGAAATTGCCAAATCTCCAAATAGGGTAAACTAGAATCACTTCGGTTAAAAGTGGGATAACTTCTTCATCATAACTCCAATGATATTGATTCAACTTCAGGATGATTCTATACTGATTTATGAGTCCAAATCAAGATTCTTACATCGTGATTCATTCTAGTTTTATTAGTATCAAGAAGAAATTGCGAAATCTCCCTAAAAGGAAAACTGTAATCACTTCGGTTAAAAGTGGGATAACTTTTTCATCATAACTCCAATGATATTGATTCAACTTCAGGATGATTCTATACTGATTTATGATTCCAAATCAAGGTTCTTACATCTTGATTTATTCTGTTTGATTAGAATCAAGAAGAAATTGTCAAATCTCTAAACAGGGTAAACTAGAGTCACTTCGGTTAAAAGTGGGATAACTTCTTCATCATAACTCCTATGATCTTGATTCAAATTCAGGGTGATTCTACACTAATTAATGAGTACAAATCAAGCTTCGTACATCGTGATTCATTCTGGTTTTATTAGTATCAAGAATAAATTGCCAAATTTCCAAACATGGTAAACTGGAATAACTTCGGTTAAAAGTGTGATAACTTCTTCATCCTAAGTCCAATGATATTGATTCAACTTCAGGATGATTCTACACTGATTTATGAGTCCAAATCAAGATTCTTACATCTTTTTCATTCTGGTTTGATTAGAATCAAGAAGAAATTGTCAAATCTCCAAACAGGGTAAACTAAAATCACTTCGGTTAAAAGTGGGATAACTTCTTTATCATAACTCCTATGATCTTGGTTCAACTTCAGGGTGATTCTAATTTGATTAATGAGTCCAAATCAATATTTTTAAATCGTTATTCATTCTGGTTTTATTAGTATCAAGAAGAAATTGCCAACTCTCCAAACAAGGCAAACTTGAATCACTTCGGTTAAAAGTGGGATAACTTCTTCATCATAACTCCAATGATATTATTCAACTTCAGGATGATTCTACACTGATTTATGAGTCCAAATCTTTTTTAGTACGTCTTGATTCAGTCTGGTTTTATTTGTATCAAGAAGAAATTGTCAAATCTCCAAACAGGGTAAACTGGAATCACTTCAGTTAAAAGTGGGATAACTTCTTCATCATAACTCCAATGATATTGATTCAACTCCAGGGTGATTCTACACTGATTAATGAGTCCAAATCAATCTTCTTACATCGTGATTCATTCTGGTTTTATTAGTATCAAGAATAAATTGCCAAATTTCCAAACAGGGTTAACTGGGATCACTTCGGTTAAAAGTGGGATAACTTCTTCATCAGAAGTCCAATGATATTGATTCTACACTGAATTATGAGTCGAAATCAAGATTCTTACATCTTGATTCATTCTGGTTTGATTAGAATCAAGAAGAAATTGCCAAATCTCCAAACAGGGTAACCTGGATTCACTTTGGTTAAAAGTGGGATAACTTCTTCATCTTAACTCCTATGATATTGATTCAAACTCAGGGTGATTATCCACTGATATATGAGTCCAAATAAAGCTTCTTACATTTTGATTCATTATGGTTTGATTAGAATCAAGAAGAAATTGCCAACTCTCCAAACAGGGTGAACTATAATCACTTCGGTTAAAAGTGGGATAACTTCTTCATCATAACTCCTATGATATTGATTCAACTTCAGGGTGATTATCCACTGATTTATGAGTCCAAACCAATATTCCTTACATCTTGATTCATTATGGTTTGATTAGAATCAAGAAGAAATTGCAAACTCTCCAAACATGGCAAACTGGAATCACTTCGGTTAAAAGTGGGATAACTTCTTCATCATAGCTCCTATGATCTTGATTCAACTTCAGGGTGATTCTACACTGATTTATGAGTCCAAATCAAGCTTCTTACATCGTGATTCATTCTGGTTTTATTAGTATCAAGAAGAAATTGCCAAATCTCCAAACAGGGTAAACTGGATTCACTTCGGTTAAAAGTGGGATAACTTCTTCATCATAACTCCTATGATATTGATTCAACTTCAGGGTGATTCTACACTAATTTATGAGTCCAAATCAAGCTTCTTACATCGTGATTCATTCTGGTCTTATTAGTATCAAGAAGAAATTGTCAAATCTCCAAACAGGGTAAACTGGATTCACTTTGGTTAAAAGTGGGATAACTTCTTCATCATAACTCCAATGATATTGATTCAATTCTGGGTGATTATCCACTGATTTGTGAGTCCAAATCAAGGTTCTTACATCTTGATTCATTCTGGTTTGATTAGAATCAAGAAGAAATTGCAAAACTCTCCAAACAGGGCAAACAGGAATCACTTCGGTTTAAAGTGGGATAACTTCCTCATCATAACTCCTATGATCTTGATTCAACTTCTGGGTGAATTCAACACTGATTTATGAGTCCAAATCATCTTCTTACATCGTGATTCATTCTGGTTTTATTAGTATCAAGAATAAATTGCCAAATTTCCAAACAAGGTTAACTGGGATCACTTCGGTTAAAAGTGGGGATAACTTCTTCATCAGAAGTCCAATGATATTGGATTCTACACTGAATTATGAGTCGAAATCAAGATTCTTACATCTTGATTCATTCTGGTTTGATTAGAATCAAGAAGAAATTGCCAAATCTCCAAACAGGGTAACCTGGATTCACTTTGGTTAAAAGTGGGAAAACTGCTTCATCTTAACTCCTATGATATTGATTCAAACTCAGGGTGATTATCCACTGATATATGATTCCAAATAAAGCTTCTTACATTTTTGATTCATTATGGTTTGATTAGAATCAAGAAGAAATTGCCAACTCTCCAAACAGGGTGAACTATAATCACTTCGGTTAAAGTGGGATAACTTCTTCATCATAACTCCTATGATATTGATTCAACTTCAGGGTGATTATCCACTGATTTATGAGTCCCAAACCAATATTCTTACATCTTGATTCATTATGGTTTTGATTAGAATCAAGAAGAAATTGCAAACTCTCCAAACATGGCAAACTGGAATCACTTCGGTTAAAAGTGGGATAACTTCTTCATCATAGCTCCTATGATCTTGATTCAACTTCAGGGTGATTCTACACTGATTTATGAGTCCAAATCAAGCTTCTTACATCGTGATTCATTCTGGTTTTATTAGTATCAAGAAGAAATTGCCAAATCTCCAAACAGGGTAAACTGGATTCACTTCGGTTAAAAGTGGGATAACTTCTTCATCATAACTCCTATGATATTGATTCAACTTCAGGGTGATTCTACACTAATTTATGAGTCCAAATCAAGCTTCTTACATCGTGATTCATTCTGGTCTTATTAGTATCAAGAAGAATTGTCAAATCTCCAAACAGGGTAAACTGGATTCACTTTGGTTAAAAGTGGGATAACTTCTTCATCATAACTCCAATGATATTGATTCAATTCTGGGTGATTATCCACTGATTTATGAGTCCAAATCAAGGTTCTTACATCTTGATTCATTCTGGTTTGATTAGAATCAAGAAGAAATTGCAAACTCTCCAAACAGGGCAAACTGGAATCACTTCGGTTTAAAGTGGGATAACTTCCTCATCATAACTCCTATGATCTTGATTCAACTTCAGGGTGATTCTACACTGATTTATGAGTCCAAATAAATATTCTTACATCGTGATTCATTCTAGTTTTATTAGTATCAAGTAGAAATTGCCAAATCTCCCTATAGGGCAAACTGGAATCACTTCGGTTAAAAGTTGGATAACTTCTTCATCATAACTCCAATGATATTGATTCAACTTCAGGATGATTCTATGCTTATTTATGAGTCCAAATCAAGGTTCTTACATCTTGATTCATTCTGGTTTGATTATAATCAATAAGAAATTGCCAAATCTCCAAACAGGGTAAACTGGAGTAACTTCGGTAAAAGTGGGATAACTTCTTCATCATAACTCCTATGATCTTTATTCAACTTCAGAGTGATTCTACACTGATTTACGAGTCCAAATCAAGCTTCTTACATCGTGATTCATTCTGGTTTTATTAGTATCAAGAAGAAATTGCCAAATCTCCAAACAGGACAAACTGGAATCACTTCGGTTAAAAGTGGGATAACTTCTTCATCATAACTCCTATGATCTTGATTCAACTTCAGGGTGATTCTACACTAATTTATGAGTCCAAATCAAGATTCTTACATCGTGATTCATTCTTGTTTTATTAGTATCAAGAAGAAATTGCCTAATCTCCAAACAGGGTAAACTGGATTCACTTCGGTTAAAAGTGGTATAACTTCTTCATCATAACTCCTATGATATTGATTCAAATTCAGGGTGATTATCCACTGATTTATGAGTCCAAATAAAGCTTCTTACATATTGATTCATTATGGTTTGATTAGAATCAAGAAGAAATTGCCACTCTCCAAACAGGGCAAACTGGAATCACTTCGGTTTAAAAGTTGGATAACTTCTTCATCATAATTCCTATGATCTTGATTCAACTTCAGGTGATTATACACTGATTTATGAGTCCAAATCAAGATTCTTTACATCGTGATTTCATTCTAGTTTTATTAGTATCAAGAATAAATTGCCAATCTTCCCTACAGGGCAAACTGGAAATCACTTCGGTTTAAAAGTGGGATAACTTCTTCATCATAACTCCAATGATATTGATTCAACTTCAGGATGATTCTATACTGATTTATGATTCCAAATCAAGGTTCTTACAACTTGATTCATTCTGGTTTGATTAGAATCAAGAAGAAATTGTCAAATCTCCCAAACAGGGTTTAACTAGAGTCACTTCGGTTTAAAAGTGGGATAACTTCTTCATCATAACTCCAATGATATTGATTCAACTCCTGGGTGATTCTACACTGATTAATGAGTCCAAATCAATCTTCTTACATCGTGATTCATTCTGGTTTTATTAGTATCAAGAATAAATTGCCAAATTTCCAAACAAGGTTAACTGGGATCACTTCGGTTAAAAGTGGGAATAACTTCTTCATCATAAAGTCCAATGATATTGATTTCAACTTCAGGATGATTCTACACTGATTTATGAGTCGAAATCAAGATTCTTACGTCTTGATTCATTTCTGGTTTGATTAGACATCAAGAAGAAATTGCCAAATTCTCCAAACAGGGTAAACTGAGTCACTTCGGTTAAAAGTGGGATAACTTCTTCATCATAACTCCTATGATATTAATTCAACTTAAGGGTGATTCTAAACTGATTATGAGTCCAAATCAAGATTTATACATGGTGATTCCATTCTGGTTTTATTGTATCAAGAAAATGCCAAATCTCCAAACAAGGTAAACTGGGAATCACTTCGGTTTAAAGTGGGGATAACTCTCATCATAACTCCTATGATCTTGATTCAACTTCAGGGTGATTCTACACTGATTTATGAGTCCAAATAAATATCTTACATCGTGATTCATTTCTTGTTTATTAGTATCAAGAAAAAATTGCCAAATCTCCCTATAGGCAACTGGAATCACTTCGGTTAAAAGTTGATAACTTCTTCATCATAACTCCAATGATATTGATTTAAATTCAGGATGATTCTATACTGATTTATGAGTCCAAATCAAGGATCTTACATCTTGATTCATTCTGGTTTGATTATAATCAAGAAGAAATTGCCAAATCTCCAAACAGGGTAAGCTGGAGTAACTTCGGTTAAAAGTGGGATAACTTCTTCATCATAACTCGTATGATCTTTATTCAACTTCAGATTGATTCTACACTGATTTACGAGTCCAAATCAAACTTCTTACATCGTGATTCATTCTGGATTTATTAGTATCAAGAAGAAATTGACAAATCTCCAAACAGGGTATACTGGAATCACTTCGGTTAAAAGTGGGATAACTTCTTCATCATAACTCCTATGATATTGATTCAACTTCAGGGTGATTCTAAACTGATTTATGAGTCCAAATCAAGATTTATACATCGTGATTCATTCTGGTTTTATTAGTATCAAGAAGAAATTGCCAAATCTCCAAACAGGGTAAACTGGAATCACTTCGGTTTAAAGTGGGATAACTTCTTCATCATAACTCCTATGATCTTGATTCAACTTCAGGGTGATTCTACACTGATTTATGAGTCCAAATAAATATTCTTACATCGTGATTCATTCTAGTTTTATTAGTATCAAGAAGAAATTGCCAAATCTCCCTATAGGGCAAACTGGAATCACTTCGGTTAAAAGTTGGATAACTTCTTCATCATAACTCCAATGATATTGATTTAAATTCAGGATGATTCTATACTGATTTATGAGTCCAAATCAAGGATCTTACATCTTGATTCATTCTGGTTTGATTATAATCAAGAAGAAATTGCCAAATCTCCAAACAGGGTAAGCTGGAGTAACTTCGGTTAAAAGTGGGATAACTTCTTCATCATAACTCGTATGATCTTTATTCAACTTCAGAGTGATTCTACACTGATTTACGAGTCCAAATCAAACTTCTTACATCTTGATTCATTCTGGATTTATTAGTATCAAGAAGAAATTGACAAATCTCCAAACAGGGCAAACTGGAATCACTTCGGTTAAAAGTGGGATAACTTCTTCATCATAGCTCCTATGATCTTGATTCAACTTCAGGGTGATTCTACACTGATTTTTGAGTCCAAATCAAGATTCTTACATCTTGATTCATTCTGGTTTGATTAGAATCAAGAAGAAATTGCCAAATCTCCAAACAGGGTAAACTAGAATCACTTCGGTTAAAAGTGGGATAACTTCTTTATCATAACTCCTATGATCTTGCTTTAACTTCAGGGTGATTATAAACTGATTTATGAGTCCATATCAAGCTTCTTACATCGTGGTTCATTCTTGTTTTATTAGTATCAAGAAGAAATTGCCAAATCTCCAAATAAGGCAAACTGGAATCACTTCAGTTAAAAGTGGGATAACTTCTTCATCATAACTCCTATGATCTTGATTCAACTTCAGGGTGATTATAAACTGAT
>CAJHQQ010004110.1:0-32688 GCA_905132885.1 Moricandia moricandioides
TGATATCTTACATATTTGCATGGTTTTGCTAATCTCTTTTGATGTATTTTGAGCATATAGGATATCATTTATGCATATTTAGGTTGCATTCCATTACATTTGTCTATATCAGGTGTTGTAGATGCTTATTGGTGAGTTTGGAGGCAATTGAGGCTAAGGAAGTGAAGTCTGGAGCAAAAGAGCGGTGTAGCGACGAGGCGTAGCGACCAGGAGTGGTCGCTACAGACCCACAGGAGAAATGCGGATGTCGTAGCGACCAGGCGTGGTCGCCCACATAAGAAATGCGGAACCCGTAGCGACCATCCCTAGCGACCAGGAGAGGTCGCTACAAATCCTGAGGAGCTAAAATATTCTAAGTGTCAAAGCGACCAAGCCGTAGCGACTTCAGGTGGTCGCTCCAGGCAAAAAGACCCAATTTTTTATGGGTCAACCCAGGTTTATTGGGTTGATCCGACTCGTTTTTAGGACTCTAGTTTTAGACCCTAAAACCCTAGGGGGATCTCATTTTTTTCTCTCAAAACTTTGTCTAAACTTGTAAAAGCTTGAACCTTTTGATCATTGGAATGAAGTACTTTATCTTTTGTTGTGTTTTTCTTGCTCATTGACATGATTTGCCTTGAATCTCATATGAGTTTAAGGTTTCTCATGGAAAGTATTGAGTAGTGAACTTGTGATTCATGGGTTAAATAGATTAGAGTGTTTAAGTAGATATTTAGGATGTCTCTTGCTTTATTAACATTGTTCTATGCTTATTAGGTGTTCTTAATGTTAGATTAACTTTGATCAAGTTGATTTAGAGCTTAAGTACTTTCATGCCCGGAAGGTGTTCGATGAAATGCTTGAACCAACCTAATATTGTCTTTTACATGTGTAGCCAATGACAATTGATGTTAGAGATGTTAAATGGTTAGTAGACTTGCGATTTATGCATGTTTGATTGTGTTAGGCCAACGACAGTTGATGTTTAATGCTTGATTAGCATAGGGATTATTGTCACGACAGTGGATTAGTCTATTTTATGAGTTCTACACCTATAGACTTGTTGATTGTTTTGTTTGAACATCCTAGATTGAACCTTGATCACCTTATATCGATTATCTTTGCCCATGGATCCATCCTTAATATTTGATTGAGAGATTAGTTCTGACACTTATTTCTTGATTGGATTTGAGATCACTTTGTTTATATTTCTAGGATCTTAGTTTGTTCCCAATCATCCATCTTTTATTTGTTTAGATTAAGAAAGTTTGTGTATTCTTATTGTTATAGATCAGTAGTTCTTTGTGGATTCGATCATAAAGTGTTGTATCGATATACCATTCGATTGTGGTAGCGTGCACATTAGGTTAATTGATATGTGGTAAAACGCAGTTATCAACTATTTTTCAAATTTACCATTAATGAATTACTATTTTTAAAAATACTTTAAATTTATGATGAAAATCGACTAACCTAATTTTTTAAATATTTATAAAACATTTAGAAACTCAATCCCACCCCTTTAACACTAAACTCTAAACAATAATCACTAAAACATAAACCTAAATATTAATATATTTTTGATTGAGGATATTTTTGAAAATTAGCACTTATAAATTTGTGGTATTCTTAGCAATTTCTCTATAAATAATTTTAAAATTCTGATAAAATTATTTTAGAATCCATAATAAACAATTTTTTATTTTTTTAAAAAACTTTATAAATGATTTATAAATCATATATGAACATTATAAGACATTAATAATTATTATAATACTTTATATATGAATATAATTATCTATATAAGAATAAGTAATTATTTATGTTGATTTCTATTTAATAAGTTATTCATTATTTATATAGTTTACAAATATAAAAATCATTAATCAAACACTATTACTCTTTCTATAATTCCAACAATTAGTTACCATAAACTATTGTTTATGATATCATTTATATTATTTGGTTTGCCTTTTTAAATATCTAATTAAAATAATTAAAAATCATCGATCAATCAAATTATAATAATTTTTTCAAGATTTCATCAAGGATTGACACGTATTTAAATATCATTTAAGTGACTTTTTAATTAATATATAGGAGGATATTCTAAAAATTATTTTTATGAAACTTTTTTTTTAAACTTCGACTTGTCTTTTTCTTCATTCATGTTTTGGTTTGATACAGATTATCTCTCTCTTTTCTTAATTTTTAAACAGAACTCAATGTTTATCTTAGCTAATCTGTATTAATATATGTCGTCTCATATACCCATATTCTGAATAAGTGATTAAATTTTGAAAATCAGTTTCCATAACATAATAACAAATATATTAAAGGGTTTGTAGATATTTTATGTATCCTAAGTACTTACTTTTAATGTATAAAAAACAATATTCAAAAAATCGATAGGCGGTAACTAGGCACTTTATAGAGGTTTAGCGACTAGACAGATTATTCAGAGTCTAGGCGAGGCCTACACGTTAACGAATTATTGATTTATTATGTATATATATGGCATTTATATGAAATATTTTAGTTTTTAAATAGAAATATAAAATTATTGTGATAAATTATCGAAATTAGATATGCAAAACAAAAGAATTAGATTTTTTTGGATCTATACTAACATTACTGCTTAATTTAACATATTTAGATTAATTTAGATCGATTTTAACTAATTTTAACCGATTTTGAATAGTTTAAATCGATTTGAATTGTATAAATTGGTATAAACCAGATTTTAGAAAAAATCATTTCGGATATAACCGAGTTGCCGCATAGGTGGGGGCGTAGGTGCCGCCTAGACCGATTTCTAGAACCATGATAAAAAGTAATAGATTCGTCTCTATTGTATTTTTTTATATCATTGTCACTATGGTTGGTTGGAGTCTTGGAGATAGTGATACCTATACTTACAAAATCTAATCATTATTTTAAACCACAGCTTTGTACTCGGGCCCTACTAGGCTTGGCATTTGTGGTCCCAATCGAGTTTTGGTTCAGGTTCAATTGAGTTTCGGGTTTTCGGGTTTATGAAAATCAGTCCCATTTGGATATTATTAAAGTTTGGCTCGGATTCGGTTCGAATTTAGTTGGATTTGGTTTGGGTTTTGTAACATGCTAAGAACCAGTTGAACATGATATAATTCCGGGTTTTGGATCTTAATCGGGGTTTTGGTTTGAAAACATTAATTTGTACTTGATTATACCCTAAAATACTTAATAATGTATTAAAGTAAACAAAACTTATCCGAATGTATTATATTTTTATGTCTCAGTGCCATAATATAAGGTAACCAAAAGATCATGTGTACATCAGTTTGATATAAATGATATAAACTTAAATCACACATAATGAAAATAAAATATCAAGTTAACAACTAACAATTTTATAAATGTAAAAACACTATTTAAACTTAAAACCAACGACATTGTTTAAACTTCAAGACATATTTATTCATAATTAAACTTCAAATACAATGTAAACATAAAACATTAATACTGACTAAATAAAATTTATATTAGACTAAGTACTCAAGTTAGTTATTCATGTAATAACTAATTATTGTAGGTACTCAATAATATTTTAGTTTTGTTTTGGATACATATTATAAATTAAGATTTGGTATGGTACAAATTTTATTGGAATTTTGAAGTTTCAGTTTTTTTTTTTAATATTCATTTAAGTTTGGGTAAAATCATAACCCCAAATACCATAAAACAATATCCATTCGGTACTTATATCGGGTTCAGATCGGTTTGGTTTTTATCAGATCGGATTCGGTTTAGATTTTTGGGTTCAGTTTATTTACCCAGCCGTGGGCCCTACCGTAATATATTTATCTCTCCAATTCATAATTTAGTAATATTATTTAATATTTCATTTGGTCTAATTAATTATGAGTTGTTTGATATAATATTATTTGTATTTTTGGTAACTGAATAATTCTCAAAACGTTGTGCTTTTAATTGGAAAGCGAACACGTTGGCAATGGCATGAGATGTATGTAATGGAAAAGAGAGTAGAATTACCACGGTAAAAAACCATGAACTGCGATCCACTCAGAAAAATAAACTCGTAAACTTCCTTTGTTAAGTGTTTAATTTCTAATGCAAATAACACAAACAATTATGTCACACGGTAAGTGTACTTGGATTTTACATATATCGTATCGTGCGGTCAAAGAGATATCAGGTTCCCTATGACTCTAAGATCCATAGTTAAATATTTATCAGCATCTGCAGTTTACGGCCCTAAATTTTCAAATTAATAATGAAGTAACTTTTAGTTTATGACAAGTCAGCAGTACAAGGATCATTTGTAACACTTGCAGACCTTCTATTCGACTTTCTCCAATACTACGTTAAATTATAAAGAATTATTCTGAAATAATACTTTTCATTGGCCTCATTTATGTATTTGATTTTTCTTTAAGGAGGATATTCGAAACAGAACCCCATAACCCATTTAGATTCGTAACCACAATATAATTCACAGTATATAATATTAGTTTTGTCTTAACGGTTAATCAAATCAGAGAATTCTCACACAATAGTCACATGTAGTCCCTCCCAATTGAGCTAACGGCCTATAGTGTGCATTTGAATTTGTATCTTTAAGTTCCACGCATGTTAGAATACGTGAATAAATTGCAACTTTAACCTTATATACCAATCACAAAGGTGTCACCTAATGGGTGGCCCGTTCATCATATCGAAGCCTGAGGCTTCAGAAAATCTTTTGCCCTTCGTAGTAAAATGTTTTTGTTGGAATATTAGAAGTATAGACGGTAATAATAGAAAGTCAAATGTACAAAGGTGGATTCACACTAACTGGCCATTGATAGGAAGTCTTTTGGAAACTCATGTGAAGCAAGATTATTTGGTTACTTTTATGACGTCTACTTTCCCGGATTAGAGATTTGAGTCTAATCATAGTACATAAGCGGAGAATGAGAGAATTATTTTGATTTGGGACCCTTCAATATTCGTAACGGTCTATCTAAAACCGGAACAAATCATGGTTTGTAGGATTATTGATCCTGCTTCTAGGCTCTCTTATATGGTTTGTTTTGTTTATGCCTTCAACGATCGCGATCAGAGATACCCCTTATGGAATTCTATTTCTCAATTGTCAGATTCTCAAATTTTAAGGAAATGACCTTGGATTGCAATGGGAGATTTTAACCAGGTGTTGAGTATGTTTGAAGTGTACTCTCTTTATCCGTTAGATATTTCGTTGGGCAATATTAATGATTTTCAAAACTATTGATGAGAGTGGGTTATTCGGTTTGTCATCTAGGGGCTGCCTCTTTATTTGGTCGAATAATAGCCCATCAACCCCAAAGTCAAGAAAACTTGACAGAGCTTTAACAAATGAGGTGTAGCAGAATTATTTTCTGAACTCTAATGTTATCTTTTATTCGTCTGGTTCCTCTGATCACTCGCCATGCATTGTCAGAGTAACAACCTCAAGTGGTCGTCGGAGAGCAAGGTTTAACTTCTTCCCTTTCTGCACTTCCCACACGGATTACTAAGGTTTGATGGCAGATGCTTGGAATTCAGAGATCGGTTCCCCTAACCTCATGTCTCTATTGTAAAAGAAAATAAGGTCTGCAAAGTTGTGATATTAGGAGATAAACCGGACTAGGTTTAGTAATATAGAGAAGAGAACAAAGGAGGTTTTTCAGAAGCTAGAGAATATTCAGTTTCAGGTCTTAACTACCCCTAGTCATGCTTTGTTTAAGGAAGAGGCCTCAACACGTTCTCAGTGGATCCTTTTAGCAGCAGCATAACAAAATTTCTTCCAACCTAAATCTTGTGTAAGGTGGATGAGCAAAGGGAATTTAAACACTGATTTTGCCACAAGTCAGTGAAGGCCAAACTAGCAAAAAATATTATTCACTTTTTAGCAAATGCAATATTGTGAGAATATTTGGGGTCCAAGAAATAAAGTCTTTGGTAGTCCGGTTCTATTCTTATCTTCAGAAAGATTAAAAGTCGATGTTACACCATATTCTGTTAATGAGATCTAGTCAATTCAATCATATCGTTTTGCAGCTACTAATTATGAATATTTGAATTCTCTTCCTTTAGCTGAGGAAATTAATCTATTTTATTTGCCTTGCCTAAATCCAAAGCTTCTGGTCTCGATGTTTTTTCGGCGGAATTATGTACTTCTTCGTGGGATCTTGTTGGGTCTGATCTGACTAATACAGTCACTGACTTTTTTATTACATTCCATATGTCGAGGCATACTAATGCTACAATGATCTCTTTAATCCCCAAGATTTCACGTGCCTCTGCTCTGTCAGATTTTAGACTTGTCTCTTTGTGTAATACAATTTATAAGGTGATTTCCAAGATTTTGGCTGCTCGGCTAAAGGAAATCACGCAGAAGCCAGTGCAGAGAAATCAAGTTGGCTTTGTAAAGCGAATAGTGCTAAGTGAAAATTTTCTCCTTGCATCAGAGTTGGTAGTGGATTTCCATAAACCGGGTCATGTCTCAAGAGGATGTCTTGAAGTAGATATCACTAAAGTTTATGACAATGTCGAGTGGGATTTCATACTAAACATTCTTTCAACTTTCACCTTGCCACCAATCTTCATGGATTGGATCAGAATGTGTATCACAACCCCTTATTACTCGGTTTCATTTAATGGAGAATTAGCAGGTGTCTTTCCCTAAAAGAAAGGACTGAGACAAAATCTCCTCTTTGCTCTTTGTGTTGGCTATAGATATTTTGTCAAAAGAGTTGGATTTGGCGGCTCAGGAAGGGCAGTTTGGAGTTCACCCAGAGTGTTCCAATTCCTTTATTACTCACCTCAGTTTTGCAGACGATCTTCTCATATTTTTCGATGGATCTCAAGATTCTTTGAGAGGGAATATGGCAGTATTAAGAGATTTTCAGAGAAAATCAGTGTTAGCTCTAAATCTATCGAAAACAAACGTCTTTGTGGATGGGAAATATCGAGTAGTGGGTTCCTCATTGGAAACATATTTGGTATTTCCCAAGGTTCTCTTCCAGTTAAGTATTTAGGCTTTCCTTTGCTCCCTCATAAGTTTCGCCGTGTAGATTATCAATCGCTAGTGGAAAATGTGCGGTTTCGTGCTTCTTCCTGAATGGCGATACATTTAAATTTTGCAGGGAAGCTTGAATTGATTCAATCGGTATTGTTTGGCATTATAAAATTTTGGTTAACAATTTTCTCTCTTCCAAAAGGCTGGTTACACGAATTCGAGCAAATTTGTAATGCCTTTTTTTGGGCGGAAGCTCCTACTTCTGCTAGGAGAGCTAAAATCTAATGGGAATCATGCTGCTCACCGAAGGAATATGGTGGGTTGGGTTTACACAATTTAGTCGATTTGAACACAATATATGGACTAAAGATGATATGAATATTATTCTCGGACAATGATTCATTATGGGTGGCTTGGATAAAGAAACACATCATAATGGATGAATTCTTTTGGGATGCAGATTTTTCAAATACTAGAAGTTTGATTTGGAAAAATTTGATGAAGCTGCGTGATTTGGCCAAACCATTCATTTTGTGTCATGTCAATTCGGGAGGAATTTCCTCGTTCTGGTATGATGATTGGACTCAGCTTGGACCTTTGATAAGCTTGGCAGGCCCTTATGGTCCTCAAGTTTCTAGAATTTCATAGACTGTATTTGTAGCATCGGTTTTCAATGGAGATGTTTGGAATGTCTCAAGGAGCAGGCATCATGTTTAATCGATGTTGAGAGCAGTGCTTCCTTAGAGTACGCCAAATGTTACATCATCTAACGAAGACTATTTTTTTATGGAGAAACGCCATCTCTGAGCAACCATCACTTTCAATGCTCCAGCATTGTTGAGTTCCTTATATCCAAACCATCCCTTGGTACCTTGAGCTTCAGTGATTTGGTTCAATAAAAAGATCCCAAACCATGCTTTTAACACTGGTTGGTTTTGAGCGAACAAATGTCTACAAAAGACAAGTTATGATCATGGGAATGGTGATATCTCCAAATTGTCTTTTATGTGGTATTGAATCTGAAATACCCAACATTTGTTTATTGATTATCAATTCTCAAATTAGGTTTGGACTATGTTGATGGCGAAAACATGGTTATTGTTTCCAGGATCATTTGAGAACATTATTACATGGATCGGTTCTCTTACGTTAGAAAAGAGGTTTAAAACTATTATCATTGTGATTTTCAAGCAACTGTATACCAGTGGAAGGAAAGAAATAGCATACTCCACTCTAATGTTAACAGGAAACCTCAGTCAATAGTCACGGATGTTCACCTTCAGCTTCGTGCAAAGTTGATTGGTCTCGACAGAGACGGTGTAGTATCATCCTCAAGAAGAGTCAGAACAAAACTTATATTTCTATCTGGTTTAGCAGAGTGCAGGGGGCTAACTGTTTTGCACCAAGGCACCTTTTGGAATCAAGTATTGCTTCAAATGAGTTTCAAAGTTATGTTTTAGGTTTCATTTATCTATATATATTTTTGTTCAATTTCTTTGTTGCTAAGAAACCAATTATTGTAAACTTTTTATGGGATAAATCAGAAATGGTATCCATTGAAGAAAAAAACAATCACAAAAGTGTATCATAACAAATTTTTTTGTTGTGGAAATTTTGGATATTTCTTTGGACACCAACTAAATTTGCAATGGTTATCTAGAATACATCATAAATATTAACAAAAAAAAACTAGTTAATCTCAATAGTGTGACATGGATTTTAATAAATCACATGGTGTTATCTTTTTTTTTAAAAAAAATAGGCTGTTAGAGCACCTTTCATGCTAGAGTTTTTTTTTAATTCATCAACTTAAACAAATTCGATTACGACTCTGCAAACCAAAATGGTAACTATGTGTTCATATGAACGACGTTTGATAATTGATTTGTACCATTGCGTATAAGACTATCTACCTTTATATTCCATGTTTCAGGGAATATGTATGATCTCCAAATAACTGAATCTCTCTTTCAAATATAAATATGTTGCAAAAACATGCAATCTCCTAGTTCCAAAACCATTTCCACTTGTTGAAAGCAATCTATCACAAATGTCGTATAGAGATGTCTTAAAGTAAATGTTCATAAGTCTTATATTTCTGAACACTTCAATTAAGAGTCGGCTCTCGTAGTTTATACTAGAGATTCTTAAACAAGGTTTTCAACACATTTATAGTAATATTTTAATACACATTTTCTTTTATTCAATCAAACATAAAATCACATTTTTCCTTTAAAATATATTATGAGTTTCTTATATATTTTATTTACAAAACTCTCTTTTGGTCTCATATTTTGTATTGTTTATTTCGTAGATACGTAATGAGCAGATAGCAATGGACTTGTTCTTATAGTAGATAGATCAGATGATATCAAGATTTGTTAAATAATGTGATTGAGGTAGATTTGTTGGAGGATGTGGCATGAGTTACCATGTGTGTAGATTTAGTTATAAATCTCACTCATCTTTACTCAAAATGTTACCAATTATGTACAAAAAGATATACAAAGGTATAAAGTATGTAGAGTATAGTCAATTAAATAGTTGGTTATATTATTTTTTCACACATTTTTTTTTAAAATTTGAACGAATCAGTCGTCTTGAATAATTTAGCAACAACAAAAAATTTTATTAGTACTTGTTTACTGTTTTAGGTAATTTTGACTTACGTAAGATGTTATTTATACAAACAAAATATACAACAAATGATAACCATCAACAAAAATGATAAGCATGACAAGTTAAAGTGATTAAAAATAATTTATATAGTAAACGCTTTCCCAAACAATATATAGCTACTTAGCTAGACATACCAAATGATTAGAGAACAGAACGTTGAGAAGATTTATTTGAAGGGGTGGGCACGGGGTAAATACTTCATATTTTAGGTATATTTGTTATCCGACTTGGCCCGTTTAAATATTGGAAATTTTGGTTTGTTACTTGATTTATTCTTTAGTAAGTACTTGATTTTTCAAGTATTCGTCTGAAAATATATATAATATTTACAATTTAATTGCCTTGACTCGTTATATATATTTATGTCCAATTTGTGAGTAGAATAACTTTGACCATATATGTGAAGGTGAAGAAGTAATCTTATTTATATGTGAAGGTGAAGAAGTCATTTTCTTTATAAATGTAGATCAATTTTTTTTAAAAAAAATGTTATTCTAGCATGAGAATAGTGTTGTTGAATAAAACAAAAAGTCATGCATACACTAGATTGTTATAGATTTCTATCTAAATTCCAATTGTTATATACATTCTGTAGACCCATTTGTTATATAGATTCTACGGAAAAGATATTTCATGTAAACCTAAATAAAATTAAGTATTTTTTTACGAGTAGTAAATATTAATAAGACAATGAATATTTTTCTACTACTTGTTACTTGTCTTGTATTTACAAATAATACATTTTTTGTGATTTGGTATTCGACTTGATAACGATGAATACTTTTTTTTTCAAACGAGTACGAGGCAAGTAGCGGGGAGGAGTACCAAGTATTTTTACCCAACCCTATTTCTTTGAACTGCTACTATTGTAGTGTTAGGAGCATGGTGACGTCACGAGTCATGTATTTTTACATGGCCGACTAAAAGTTTTGTTTGCCATACGTGTTGTATGCGTCAACAATCCATTTTTATTATTTCTTTATTTTTGATGAAATACTGAAATTTAATATTTGAACTATATTAGTTTTCAAAAATGTAATGTCCTTGTTCTTTCAAAACAACATATTACAAAATTGAGAATCTTTGCAAGTTCTACAGCTCCATTTAATAGATAAACATGTTACATTCAGTATCTACATATATTTCAACTATATACACATTATTGTTAGGAATTTGAAAAAAATGTGGTAGATGATATTAGGGTTTATTTGTAAATAATCAAAAAAAGTGAAATTAGATTTTAAGAAAGAGAGTACAGAGAGATAGGAAGAAAAAGTACGAGAGAAGAGAAATTTTGGTTATTTTTTTAATTTTTTTTTCTTAGTCACTAAATGCAATTTGTGTTGATATTAACCAAATGTAACATAGGCATTTAGCAAAAGAAATTGTAACATGAGCTTCGACATATGAATGATAGAGTTACGTGTAAACTAGCATATGATCAATCATTTCAACCTAGATCAAACCCCAAATTATAGTGTTGCATCTTATATTTTTATTTCTTTAAAAACAAGTAGTTTTTTTTTTGTCAAAAAAGTAGTGTTGATATAAAGCGCATGCAAACATACATGTTTAGAAATAGTTCTTATATACATTTTAAAAACAAAACGAACTGAATAATTGAGATGCAAAACTATACAAATAGACAAATCTCGTGACACTTGGTTGTATTGTAGTTAAATATTTTTCTTGTGGACGTTGAAGACGGAGGAAAAGTTGAGCGGGCTCTCCGGAATTTTATCCTTTAGTCTTAATGCTTCTAAAGAGCTGTCCACCCACATTCTATTTTGTTTTTATTTTTATTTTTATTTTTAAACCAAAAATCATTTAATGTCGGCCAATACATGTATGAATTTCATATTGCATTAAACGTTAACCAAGAAAGCGACTTTATTCTACAAGCTTATATAGTAGTTTGTCCGTTTATTAATTATTTTCAATCTAATTTTCCTTTTAATAATTTATGGTGTACGTACAATCATTTTTGAGATAATGATAGGTGTCTATGTGCATCATCTCATCCTTTATAATACTTTTTGTTTTTCATAATAAATATTATTTTAACATTTTTTCTTGTTACACAAAAATATCATTTTAGAATGTCAATACAAATTCTACTTAATTTTAACTTAAAATTAATTGTAAAAAATATTAATCTTATAAATAATTCTATTTATCTAATACTATTGATCATATAGTTGCAATTAATAACAACTTAAATATATTTCAATCATCTTTTTAATATGTGTGAAAAATGTTAAGTGATACTTATTATAAAACATAAGAGAGTATATATGCATGTGTTTTGTTAGATTTGAGCTAGGTCGATGAGAATAAAGGGAACTGAACTTGGACTTGATTTGTGGGTTTACTTCGAAGATGTTATGGTAACTCGAAAACAATGATCTCTAAATGGAAATTCGTAAATCGTAGTAAAATATCTCGGAGAACAAAGTTTACAAAAATAGAAATGTAAACCCCTAGTTTCTAGCCGTTTTTTCCTTGAGCCCCTGTTCTCCCTTTTAGTTTCCTCTTATAGCCATCCCTCGCTCCTTGTTCGCCATAATCTGGTTTGCTTTTTAACAGGGCTGGGCTCTCATCATGGGCCGAAAAATTGGCTAATGCGGCATGGGAGCGAGCTCGGCTTCATCGGCTTGCAATGCCAACCTAGATTTTTTCTGTGATTCCCGCGACACTAAGGGCTGTTTGTTCGCTATCAACTTTCGGCTGAGCCGATATCCCTTTCTTCGCCGTCGACTGAGCCGCGATCACTCCAGCATTCAATTCTGTTGGGCCTGGCCTTTTATCCGATGGGCAATGTGGAGGGATACAATCCATCTCCAACAGTAAGCCCCCCAGTTTGTTCGAAATGAGCGCAATCAAACTTCAAACAGATTCCTCGAGTCTGGTTTGGAGGATGAAAAAAGGGGGGGGGGGAATGAACGAGACTATTGTTCGGACCCTCGTGCGTGGATGATGAGCCGATGGGGAGAGAAAACTCGATTTGGTCGATGAGGGATTATAGAGTGTTGCTCGGCCTTTGCGCGATTCCATACACTTGAGTTTTGTTAGAAGCATATTACCACATCTTGGCATGACCGGTTAAGGTCTCGAATTGGAATGATATTCGGTTCGACTTGGGAAGCGGAAGCGCCACTCCTAGGCCCAATAGGCCCATTTAGGGTTCTTCCACCCTTTTTTTCCTATAAATAAGAGGATCATGCTCTTCCTCTTCATTTCCTCTATACGACCTCAATTATCTTCTTTCTCTCTATATCTTTACTTTCTTTCTCTACGTACTCAATTAGTTTGGCCATGAGGACTCGATCCTTCTCTGGCTCACTCAGACGCGTTGAGGGATATGAATAGGTTAGTCCCATCCCAACGGTTGTTGGTCGCCGATTCAGAGAGGTTACTCAGGGGCGACAGTGATGGGCACCTGATGGCTGATGAAGGAGATTCTACTATGGTTACTGATGCGTCCGAGAGGAAGCCTGGTCGATACTTGCGGATCATCGCGAGCGAAGAGCTCTTGATTTCACCGGATGACGAATCATTATACCCGATAAAATATCATGAAATTGGGACCTTTTAGCGCTTGACTGCGCTGGATTCGAATCTTGTTCGCTCGTCGATCGTTGAAGGCCAGAATTGGGGAGACATGCGAGGTACTTGGTCCAGCGTTGGTAGTGTACAAGCAATATTGAGGGCGAATGGTGGTGCTGGGGTCACGTTTATTATTCTGAGGGACGACCAACGGCCATAGACTCCTCCAATAGGCTACTAGTGCGTATACGAGTCTTTCTTTCAGAAGGATGTGAAGTTGTGGTTTCCCATCCCCAGACTCGTGATGTCGTACTGCTACCGTCGTGGAGTGGCGATCACCCAGATGATCGAGAGCACCTGGCGTATCGCAATCACACTCATGGTAATGGCTGTTGAGATCGATGTGTCAATGAGCGTTAGGGTCTTCAAGGAGATGACGATGACGAGTGCCCAACCCGATGTCTTTTTCTCGCTTCGTATGAGACATGGCTTGAACATTCTGATCAGTCATCCGAACAAGACCCCAAACTGAAAACGCTTATAATTCTACGTAAAATGCCACAAGGCAGCCTTCGAGGAACCGCAGAGTGATAAATATCGTGTTTGATGGAGCTCTAGGATTGGTTAGATTGATTCCATCGAGTAAAATTTTAGGTCGCTTCACTGTCTAAATCGATATTTTTGTCTGTTATTGTTGCAGTTACTCATCCTAATACGAAGGCTTACCCCGAGGACTTTTAACCAAACGCGTTGAAAATTGCAGATCTTAGTCAAGAAAAGCGGTCGAGCATTACTCACAAGCGGATTCAGAGAAATCGAGAGGGCATTTCTAAAGGTTCATCATTTTGATCTTGACGTACTCTTATGCTAAAGGGCTTTGCTCGCAGGCAGTCGTTTGATTGTGGCTGACTTTGTTGATTGCAGCGATTGGATATCCAACCACCCGTGCAAACAAACTCGTGGTCCAAGGGTCATGTTTGTTCCCACCAAAGTGACCGACCAAAAAAAGAGGAAGAAAGAGAGAGGTTCGACGATTCAGGATATCCCAGACTTTAGCTCGCTGCTCGAAAGCGACCTCCAAGGAGTTGATCTCCGGGATGCCAATCCTTTATCCGTGCTGGATGCGTTGAACTCGCAGGCACCAAATACTGCAGGGACAGAGGTGAACCCCAAACTCGGGGAGGTTGGAACCCAACTGATGAAGAAGTCAAATAGCAGGATGGTTTGATATGTAGGAATTCGAAGTCCAAAAAGAAAAGTGGCACGAAGAGGTCGAGATCTGAACAAGCCGAACATTCGGACGAAGGTAGGGTTCGTTCTTTTGAAGAGCAACCAAACAAGAGTTATCTTGGCAAAATTGAAGGGAACGCCAAAGTTTCCAAGTCGATGCGAGGTCCAGCTTCGGACGAGCAACCTCTAAAAAAGAAGAAAAAAAGAAAAAGAAGAAGAAGTCGACCGAAGAGATCTCCCACTCTCATGAAGAGGATGTGGCCTCCAATCCGGCTGATCAGTCGGGTGAGAAAGAAGAAGAAGTTCTTTCGATTCACGAGGAGCAAAGAGCTCCCATTGTCGAAAACATCATCCCCGAATCAGATAAGAAAGCTGTATGGAGGGGGGAGAACATTCCTCGGCATCCTCGTGCCCCGTTGCTTCATCGTGTGGATTTCCACTACTTCGACGAAACCGCCCCTTAGTCAACAATGCTCATATTTGTGCCAAGCTGCTCCGCCATGTCAAAGGTGGTTCAAGGGACATGATGGCTGTCGGCGAGCTTCTCTTTTTTGAGTTATACATTGATGCAGCTCAGAACGGTCTTCTAGTTCGTGACTTTGATTTCTTTCGTTGCTTGGTTTATTCTAACTTAGATTTTTCTGTATTTCTTTCGTTTGTTGTGCAGTATGAGGGCCATTGGAATCACTTGGTCCACGAGTACGACCGGGCTCTGAAACAGACCGTGATCAAGCTAAAGGAAACAGAGAAGGATGTAGCGAACAAATATGCCTTCATCCGGAGGAAAGGGGCCGAATTCTTTGAAGTGTCCAAGAAGGCGGTCGAGGAGAGGGATCGATGGGCTGATCGATCCAGGGTTGAAAGGGTGAAAGCCGAAGAACTAAATGCCGTGCTAGAGAGAACTCGATCTCAGATTGAAGATATTGAGCGGAAAAACACTGAGGTCGCTGCTGCGAAAGATATGGCGGTGAATCATCTTAAGGAATTCCGCGTCCGTGAAGTAACCGAAGAGCAAAACAGGGTTGTGGCCGCCATGACCAATAAGTGTTCTAAACGCTTCGAAGGAATCCGGGAATATATGGTCAGGCGGGACATATACGAGGAGAAGCGTCTCTACCTCAGCCATATCAAATGGGCGCGGGACTGCCTGGAGATTTTGAGTGAGCAGAAAGAGCTTCAAGTTCCCCAAATCGTCATGGACTCTCTCTCCGCAAGGGAGGCCAAGTTCCAGCGGGCAGTGGATGAGACAAAAGTCGGGGATATTCTGGAAGGACTTCTTGAGCTGTCTCCCCTGGTTCTTCCATCCCGGTTCATGATCGATTGCCCTCTGCCTAGAGTTGATCCGTTCGGGACGAACAAGAATTTGATCAGCCCTTCGATCACGACTGCTCTTTGGACACCTAGCCGTTCCTTGGATGAAGATGCTCGGGTTCAAGTTGTTGAGGAAACAGTCAGGGATCAATCAGTGGAGCAAGCCGCTGAAGATCAATAAATCCGGTTGTAGATATATCGTGTTGTTTTTGTTTTTTCTTATTTTTCTTCTCTTTGGTGTTCCTTCTGTGTTGGAAGTTCTTGTTGTAATATTCGGACCTTTTTACTCCCGTTTTAATCTAAAGTTGTCATCTTTTGCTCATTCTGATCCGGTTGGCGATTCTTAGCCTTACTTAGGTTTCCGACCAGACCAAGTGATGTGCCTTTATAGAGAGACTGATATCATTTGGTTGTTCCTTGTTCTTATTGGTGGACCCCTGATCGGAAGATCATGTCGTACAGTATGCGAATATTCTGCAAGTAAACCAAAGGACTTTTCGAGGGTATCGAATCGGTTCTTTGGAGTCTTTTTGTTAGGACTTCATTATTCGTTCATATGCTTCAGTAAGTTCTCGATCGGTGGGTACGACTTGGGAACATTCATAGACAAAGGCGCTTGAGTCCTTGATTGCCACGACCAATATTCATATTTCCTTAGGCGATCTAGGTAGGTATTTGGCTGGACAGACCCTTCCTATAGATCGACGAAAGTTCTGATTGATCATGAGTCAATTGAGTACCTAGTTGGTTACTCGATGTGAATAGTCGATCGAGTATCTGATAAGGACACGATTGTCTATTCGCTGGGCGACAAATCTTAGACTGATACGAGCATTGAGTAGCTACGATCCGAACTGTCGTTTGTTCGGTGTGTTATCAGTCTTTCTCGCTTCTTTTTTTTTGTTTTGGCTGGACCTTTGCGAAGGCTGCCAACGTATCCCGCTGGGGGGAATCAAGCCTTTCTTAGTTCTTTTGGACCGAGCAAAAATGAATGGGTTGTCATTTGCTCGGGCATTGTTTTTTTAGAACGAGCAGAAGGGAAAGTATATGTTTTCTCGCTAGTGATAGTATTTTCGAAGGTCGGAAGAGTTCTAAGTATATTAGATTTTTGTAAGAAAAATTAAATAATTAAAACGGATATCCGAAATCAAACCGAATCAACAATGATTCGAACCAACTCTAAACAAGATTCAAATTGAAATTTGTAAATATCCGAATCAGATTTAGATTTCTAATTTTAAAAATCTGAAGTCCGAATAGACCAACTAAATCCGAACATATATTATGTCCATCTCTAGGAAAAACTATACGACCAATCTTTCGGTAGAACGTAAAACAAATAATCTAAGTAATTGTTTCACTCTGCGCACGGCGCGGGTTATTACCTAGTTAGTAGTATATTGTTTATGGCTTTTAAACAAAAAAATGCAACGATGTTGGTAGTGGAAATTAAGTATTAAAGAAAAATAGTATTATGTTTTCTCTTTTTGCCATTTATACAATCCATTAATCGATTTGTTTGCACTAATCAAACATTACGAATTTTCTCTCAAATGTAGAGTTACCAACTCACCAATTTATATTACAATATAGCATAAAGTGAAAGTATTAGGTCTTAACCAAATGCTGGTAGTCTAGTGGTATATTTTTAAGATTTAGTGTATACGCACATTGATAATGGATTCAATTCTTTCTGCTAACTAAATTATCACTGCTTAGTCAATTTAAATTTGGATTTCAGTCCACCATGTTAACAAATGATCGGTACACCTCATGAGATTAGTTAAAAAATATCCAAATCTGGATCAAATAATGTGATACGTTTGTAAACTAGTTCATTTTTGTAGCAAACTCGTTTCTTAGCATGTGCCGAAAACACATTTACACATATCCCGTAATTATTTTTGCAAATTTTTGTTAGAACCTGTTTTTACAGATTATATGTATTATTCTTATAAATAGTACAAAACCTCGTAAATTATTGAGACGGGGGCCTGTCTATAGCAATAAATATTTTTTTTTCCCGATGAGATCACCTAATATGGCATATACAAAAAATACTAGGTATTTTATCAGTTAAACAAAACTCGAAAGGTCTAAGCCATTATATTGACTAACCTAAAAAGGTCGAAGCCACTATTCAGAAGTTGTTAGTTATTTGATTAGAAGTTATATAAAAAGAGATAATTAACAAAATTTGAAAGCGTGACTGCGTGAGTCTACTTTTCGTCTCTATGTGTCACATGTATCACTCTCTCTCACGGGTCGGAGTTAAATCTCGTTCTACAAAAACGTTGCGATGGCTGTGGCTTAGACTGGCGTCACGTGGAAACGGTAGCTCCACGCGCCGTACGCTCTCTCTTAGTGGTTCTTTTCCTTACTGTTAGTGTCTTCATGTTATGACACGTGTTGACTCCAAATCTGGATGCCGCAAACTGTTGAGAGATTCGTAGTAACATCAAACTTTTTGCGTGTACATTTATGTCTCTACGAGTCCACGCAGCACGCAATAAATATTGTTTTATATTGTAGCACCGGCTTCGACCATCTGGTAAGTATATCGGGTCTTCCATATGGTTATGGTGATTTTATGTTTATTGGCAATCACTGATAAGTTTTCTCTCGAATGGTAAGTAAACATGTTGAATATTTTTTTTATTTCTTTGACATTTTGACATTGCACGTCAAGAATAAGGGTTTAATATGCTCGATGGTATTGCGATCCGAGTCGCATAAGACTCCATCATTCCACTGTGTCACAACCTACAACATGTTTCATTCGCAATGTATAGTAACATCTACTTATCAAAAATAAAACGTATAGTAACATCGGCATGCTGGTATCAAGCAATTAATCATTGAAAAATTGTTAAAAATACCAAAAATTAAGTAGTACTTTTCAATAATACTCTCAATCAAAAATATATTAATATGTGGGTTTACACCTTAGTGATTATTGTTTAGGGTTTAGTGTTAAAGGGGTGAATTTGAATTTCTAAATATTTTATAAATATTTAAAAATTAGTTTAATCTATTTTATCAAATTTAATGTATTTTTAAAAATAATCATTCATTAATATTAAATCTGAAAAGTGTCAAACTTGTGGTAGAACTAAATATTTTCCTTTAATCAAGGTGGCCATAAAGAAACTAACTAGGTATATAATCGAATTATGGCGATCAGTTAGGTCTTAGTTGTATTTGAGCTACCTAATATTGTGTGAACTAAAATAGAATATTGTTTTTTTGTGACCTTAAAATAGAATACTGTTGCATAGACATTATATAATTTGAGCTACCTAATATTGTGAACTAAAATAGAATAGTGTTGCAACAGATATTATATATATATAATGAGTTTCTTTCTTACTAGATTCATGATAACTCAATTTTCATGGACGTAAAATAGTTACGAGAAACGATAACAACACAGAGAGACAGATATGATATGACATTAAATAAAATCAGTAAATGGTTGATCCGCCACGTGCCGACAGATGCGTACGTTGCAAAGAACTCACGGGTTTGTGTATGTTGCCCACAGATGCGTCACGGGTTGGTGAATTTTTAGGTTAATGATCTATTCATAACGTTGAGATTTGATTTGATGCGTTTTAATTATTTCATTGTGATTTGGACGGCTTGACGACAATGTTCACGTTTTGTAAGACAACGGATGAAACATAAAGGCTCTTGTCTTCTTTGTGGACACTAATTTTTCTTAATCAAAATGTTGCTATTTTATTCATTCTAATTAACATAGTACGTTCTGTTTGATCTGGATTTCATGCTGCAGATACATTCCATCTCTAAGGTTTGACCTAGGTTCATAGTTAATCATATATATATATATATATATAATTCCAGGTATCTATATAATCATATATATATATATATATATATATAGCAAGGGGCGAAGCTAGAGCATTTAATGAATGACAAATCTCTTTAATAGTTTTTTTTGAAGTTTTTGTCACAAAATAGACTTTGAGAAAAAAATGATCAAAATAACATTTTTTATTTTGAAAAATTTATTTTTTTAATTTCTTTTTAATTTTTAAATTTCAACTCCAAACCCCCACCCCATAACTCTAAACCCTAAGTTTAGATTAATTAACTCAAATGTATAAATATATATTTACATCCTTTAATAAAGTCTATTTTGGTCATTTTTCTCTTTGAATGCTATTTTTGAGACAAAAACTTTTTTAGATCTATTGTGTTCTTTATCTCTTTAATGAATAGGTGCACTATTGATAATAAAAAAAAACAAAATGCATATGAAAAGACCGAATCTGGAAAAGAAAGGGTGCATAAGTTGATTTTTACCATATGAGCTAACAAGTATTTGATGTTTTACATACAAAATCTTTTAATTGTCATTTATTTGTGGGTGCACATGCCCCTACCACTTTTAACCTGGCTTCGACACTGTATATAGCCAAGGTACATTATCATGTACGATGTATAGATATATGTGCTTTCAAAGGAAATCAAAGAACTGCCAAAAATCTCTCACGTGCTCAGGGCCGGTCCTGGCATAAAGCGGAGGAAGCTTGTGCTTTAGGCACCAGATTATTATAAGAAGTTTTATGGGCAACATATTTCAGGATGTCAGTGGTGGTGTGGTGGTTTTCTCCTTCTTCATTGAGTTAAATGGCTTAGGTACAAGACTTTAACTTGCACTTCTGTTTTTTTTTTAAACTGTATCTTTTTTTTTTGTCATCTGATATTTTTATTAAAACAAAACATTACAATCCTAGTGAAAGGATATTATAAGTCTGAATAAGAGAACCAAAGTTCAAAAACATAAACTAAGTCGGCGATTAAATGAACCATAATCTCAGACACAATAGCCGGCTCTTGAAAGATGGTCAAGCCCGGAGCCAAAGTGACCATAAACATCACTCCTAAAACCTTGAACAAAGTAGAAATTACCACTGAAAATTGGGGTAGGGTAAATAAGGGACTTGCATTGATAAGCATAGTATTGTGATCAGTGGTAGAGACAATCCGAAGCTCCCAATCTATTGAAGCTTCACAAACTTGAAATCACACCATCAGCTCGAAACCACTATGACCCAAGACTGGATTTCGGAGACCGCCTGAACATACCCTAATCCCGAGCCAGAACTAACAATGGTAACTCAACGTCAAAGGTAGAAGCTTGGAAATGATAGAAGAAACAAAGACACAACTGACTACAAGCGCTAAACGAGACTCAATTCCAATCATAAAAAGGAACAAACCGGCTTGATAGCTAATAGATAACCGTTGCTGTATATTGCGCCTCCTCCTCCTATGCGCTATCTCACCACTGCACCCTTCAACTCCAACTTCAACTCGCCATTAGACTTTTGAAGGGTCTCACCACGCGCCTTCTACGCGCCTCCATATCACGGCAAGGCCAACCGAGCCTTACACAACACGATCTTCAGAATACAGCCGGTATTCTATTAACCAACCACCACAGCCCATAGATCTGACGAGATCGAGGTCCGTTGAGTCTGATCTGAACCTCTTCACTTGAATCCGAAGATATGAAGTTTTTGACCAGATTTGAAGCCATCTAGACTATGGAAAAACACATGAAATGGAAGGAGAAAGGCCCCACCTTCTCGCAGACCCAACGACAAACCGTCGCCGGCCGGAGAAGGTGGAGAGACGATGACTTGTTTTTTTTTTCTCCCTTGCTCTCATTTTTTTTTCCTTTTTCTGTTTCGTTTATCTTTTAGATGAGCTGAAATTTTATCTTTGCTTTAGGCAGCCCATTGTACTGGACCGGCACTGCACGTGCTGGATGGATATGTACACAAATTCTATAATAAATTATTTGAAAAACGTTAATTAATGATTAAAGAGACGATTACAATGGAACTGACTAAGAATTTATAAAAATATGGTATTTTTGGCAAAAACAAGGTAAGTTGTAAAAACCTAATCTTGTGCCGAAAAGTGTGTCTATCAATGTTTTCTTTGATCATCAGTCTTCTTTTTAGATACCATGCTCCTTGTTTTCAAATCGACTTTATCCTACTGATTTACCCAGTTGGACTAGATTCTATTTACTTGATTAGTATTGTCTAAGGGATGTAATATATCTCTAACAACGTGGTTATATATACACTAATATGTGTATAAATATAATTAAATATAAAACTATGCAGGCTAGTATGCAGAGATAGTCATATAATATATGCAAGTTTGTATGCAGACTACTATAAAACATGACTCATAGTGTGTTCTTATTAAAGCAATTTGGATCCACTGCTAATCAATATAAATTTAGGTGATGGGCTATATTTTCCAAATCTATCAGGACACTGGGCTTCTCAAGTGCCCATTAAATCTTTTGCTTCTTGGTTGTAGTAGATAAAATGTCTAGTTCCATTTAGTAAAATTATATATGTTTCATTTTTTTTCTTTATTCAGATGAAAACCGATTTGTGTTTTAGTTTACTATACTCTATAAAAAAGAGTATTAAATGGTCTAAAATAATTTTTTAAACTATTATCATTTTAGGTACATTTAAACTTTTCCCACATGGATAGACTAATACCAAAAATGCTTGAAATATCATAACAACTCAACTTTTTTTCCCATTATATATATTTGAATCCACCAACTTTGTAGAGTGATCTGGATGTGAAAATTATAATTCATCACAAGAATTTTTGTTTTCATCAGATCACGTACACATATATGCACCAAAATACTTTAGATTTCATAATATATTTAAGACTCGAAAGAGGATTTGTTGCTTCCCTGCAAAATAGTGCATACACTTCAAGTGCAAACAACATTTTTCTTACAAAAACATACAATTCTCACTATCGAGTCTTTTATGTCTTAGCCCTATGACATTTTCATTCTCCAATATCTTAAAAATGTTTCTAAAGACGAAGCATGCATCCAACATAAATACAAATACTTCTCACTTCGACCCACGACGAAACAACCATGAGAGAACTTCCATTTACTCCTACCATGTAAACCATACAAAAATCCATCATCAAATCTTCTTATAGATTTCAATTTCATTCGAACATCTAAGATATGCTTAAGCATAAATCTTCAATACTTGTCCCCCAGAAAATATCTTCAAAGCTAACAACATCACATATATGATAAACTAAAATTGAGTCTTAATCTACTATCAAGTTAACAATAGTAGTTGTAATATTTATGATTCAATACAGATGACCAGTTTACACTTTGTCTTTGCATGTTCAATATCAAACTAAAACAATAGATGAGTTTAAAACAAAAAAAATCGTAACAAGCAAGTAACAGAGATGTATTGGGTTTTCAGATTATAAAAGTTGCTAAGCCTACAGTGAAGGATTAGGTGTCAGACGATCATGAGCCAAACATCTATTCAAGGTTTTATTAAGCTCGAGTCTAGAACTTGAATTAGAAAATATATTGATCCACTTTCGTGGCATCTCGCATTTTATCAAGCAATTTTAACACCTAAACTATTTTTTGAATTAGAGAGGGATGAAAAAATTTATTTCTCAAATTGGATTTATTCACAAGTTGCCCTAACATCTACGTTCTCTGGTTAGGGACAAGTGCCCATTCATGTTGTTTCTAGCAACCAAAGGATTTTTGATGATTAGATTAAATCTATTTTCAAACACTCAATGGTTAGTTTAATGGATGCAGTAAGTGTAAATATAAATGGAGACAATCAAACAATGAACCTTATTTGTATTTAGCTCATCAATCTAAACACCCTAACAACCTAGACTAAGCAATCGACTACTCAACCATGAACAGAGAAAAAAAAGAGATGGTGATAAAGAAAATATGATGATAAATTACAAAAATAATAGAATATGGTTCATGATTCATCTCAAGAGTGTAGAGATCCTTCTCCCTTCAATATTACAAATCACTAGTCTCTCTCTAAAAATCTCTCTGTAAAAAATAGCGTAGTCTAATAAGAATGATAGAAAACGATATATTATAGGTCTGTTGCGGCCCAAGGAGGAAAAAGAAGCATCATTAGGTCAAGTCCTGAAATATAGTAAACTTCCTTAATAATCTCAGTCGCTGGAGTGGCTGCTCTATCAAGAAAATCTCCAATTTTTTTTCTTTTCTGCCTCTTTTCTTCAAGTGATCCACATTCATCTACAACCTATTGTAGACCTGTAATGACTCGAAAAGACTAAAACGACTCGATAAAGACTTGAAAACGCTATAGAAAACAATGTTAGAATGTGTCAAAACATCATACATTATACATCAATTTCTCCAGACTTAGATCCTTGTTTGTCCTCAAACAAAGTCAGAACCTAAATAATGAAAGAAAGGTTTAAAAATGAGCAAACTCTCAAATTTCTGGAACCATTCTTCAACCACAATTCGCATACTCACACAATAAATAAAACCAGAGAAACACACCTTTACTGAATCTCTAGTGACATTTTAGCAAAACTGCTCCATATTTGTTATCTCAAGCCTGCAAAAGCCATATTTTCCAGACAAAAACTCTTTATATTCAATTAAGGGTGGTGTGAGCTTCTTATCACATGCATCACTCAGGATAAACAACACTAGGTGTTAAGCATGCTGTTTTATGGTGGAGGTAGAAGTTTTTAAGGGTTACCTTTTTGATGTAGAGGATGTTGGATATCACACAAAATTTCAAGAGAGGATGGATCTATTAATGTCCACAACTCCTACTCGTTTTGCTTCCTCTTTTTTCAACTCTCAAATTTGGCACCTACTCTTTTTGTTCATCCACCTAAACACATTGTTGCTTTGTTTCTTCTACTCCTTCTCCCTCATTATTATTATTATTATTATTATTATTATTATTATTATTATTATTATTATTATTATTATTATTATTATTATTAGGAATGGAAACCCTGCGATGTCGCGGGGAAAAGTATACATTAAAAACTATATATAAAGTTGTTTTAAAGATATATATATAGAAGTTAACAAATATTTGATGTTTCTTCCCTCCAATAAATATCAGTTGGTGCCAAATATTCCGTAACATTTTCTCTTAATATACATTTATATAGAAGATTGCATCGTTCCAAAATATCACTCAAGTAATGATCTATGAAGAGAGATTGCATTGTTCTAAAAGCACTCAAATAATGATGTGTAGGGTTGTTAAAATGGGTCTGCTGCCGCGGGACTCAAAGGTTTTGATGTAAAAAATTGAACCCATAACCCGTTTATTAATTTTTAAAACTAAAATGGCCCGTACAGGGTTAACCCGTTAAATTTCTTTTAGTTGATGGGTGCGCCCGCAAAACGACCCGCTAACTTTTGTTTTTTGTGTAAATAAACTGAAAACGATATCGTTTTCCCATTCCATTTTTGTTGTTCATTGATATCATTTTCTTTTGTCGGGTGTTCTCAATATCTCGGTTCTCCATAACTGATTCAGTTCTATTGTTATCAAATAACGAAACTGAGGGTTATAGGAATCGAAATTGACAACATACTCAAGGGTTCCTTTGTCTTCTTCATTGCATATAGGCAAGCTTATCTTCTTCACCACAAAGATTTTTATATTCTGGGTTTATTAATCTATGATTGGTTCGTTTTAGTTTGGTTATCCATGTGATTGATTTGTTTTTGTTAGCCTCTGGCTCTCTTGCAATTACGTCTTATGATGTAGCTTTGCAAAACTCAGCTTTCGATTTTGCAGCTTTAGATGTAAATGAAGCAGTAATTCTAAGATGAAAAGACAATATGAGCTCGTCAAACATCAATATTCTGTGTCGTTGTTAGGTTTATGTTTTTCTTATGTATTTTTTTTTCCGAAAAAGGCATAAATGGTCACAGGGTTAGACGGACTTAACGGGTGTTTATAAAAAACGAGTTTGGAAATAAACGGGCTTTAACGGGCATATATGTAAACATGCATCATTTTTTAGGACCTAAATGGGCAGGGCCTAAACGGACTGGGCTGCCCCTATTAACATCCCTAATGATGTATGAAGAGAGACCTTCCTTTTAATAAAATGCATGCACTAAAGGTTCTAGGATCAAAAGTCCAAATGATATATCCACTGGTTTGAAACCACACAATCCACCGGTAATGATAAGAAATACCGGACATAACCACTCTATTAAGAGAGACAATTTTGTACCAAATAAAGTTTGATTTGATGAAGGAAGAAAATCAAAACCCATAGATGAAATACCATTACTGACATGAGAATTGGTCCTTCATTGCTTCTGAAATCCAGTCACCAAGACATGATCCAGAAACTGATTGTACGACATTCTCGTTATCATGATATCAATATATGAAGCGAAGCAGCCAATGAATAAATAAATTCTTCACAAAATTAAGCACATGAGACATCAATTCAACACCGATTTTGAATTAGTCTCACCAATGAAACTTGAAAACCGCTTTGTGACTATCCGAATGGAGAAGAACTATATTGATTTATGTTATTCGAAATGGTGCGAAGTGTTTTGCGGGAATTTTTGTAAAAAGTAAACTACAAAAGGAAATCAGATGTGGGTACATCCGGTGCCAGAGTCGACACCAGCTGGAAGAAAGAAATGAAGCGATGGCTCTTTGAAAGAAGTTGGGTGTTTAATCGGCTATCGGCACTGGTTCAAGATGTCTTTTCTTTTTCTTTTTATAAAAGAAACTATAGCTAAAATAAAATAAATTAACAAAAAGAAGCTGAAAATTTAAAATAAAATCAGTAAATTAAATAATAATGAAATTTACCTAATCATTAAGTGAAACGAAATATTTCCAAATGTTTATATGCATCTGAAGAGACTAACTCAGACCTATATGTAGAGGTTTTCTCAGGTTTTACATATCGGGTCACTTAGGATAAGAATGATGACTTAGTAAGGCCAATCACTGAAGAAGAAATACATGCTGCTCTGTTTGATATGGGTCCCCATCGTGCTCCTGGACCTGATGGGTTCCCAACGGTATTTTATCAGAAGTTTTTGGTTGATTTAGAGAGATTTTCAACTCAGGTGACTTGGATCAACAACATAATCATACAAACCTCTGTCTCACCAACAATCTATCCTCTAACTGGTATGAAAGATTTCCGCCCAATTGCTTTGTGCAATGTCTCATATAAGATCATTTCTTAGTCAACTGCTTGAAGAACCATCTACCTAATATTGTTTCGAACAACAAGAATGCTTTCATACCAGGCAGATTTATTTCAGACAACATTATGGTTGCCCATGAATTTTTTCACAATCTTAAGGCCAGGAAAAGACAAGCTAATTAATATATGGCGGTTAAGACATAAATTACAAATGCCTATGATCGACTTTAATGGAGATTTCTACAGGAAACAATGAGGTGTATGGGATTTGGAGAGAAATGGATATGGTGGATCATGGCCTGCATATCTACGCTCACTTATTCTGTGTTAATAAATGGTGCTCCAGAAAGGTTTATTACACCAAAACGAGGATTAAGGCAAGGAGATTGATAGGGCCTGATATTTACCACTATTGTGCCATGATATCAGCCTCATTTAGAGTCTATTATATGTGTTTGAATTATGTTTTAGAGTATTTTCAGGTTCAGTACGTTATGGAGAACTTTGGTGATTCTGGAGCTTTTAGAGATGCAGAACTGCGCAGATGCGTCAGATGTTTAGCTATGAATGGAGACTTTCCCATGGTGAGATTGCGCTGTTATTTTGATAGAAGATATAGCTTTGAGTTATCTATCCAATGTCACCGGTTTTAAGTTCATCGGACGGTTATATCTAAAGTTATTCTCGGTTTACTGAAGTGTGGTCTTTCTGCCTCCCGAGAGGAAGTTGTCGAGGGGATGAATGAGTGTCAATCGACAGTGCAGACTTACCATCGATCGAAGGTGATCCCAGAAGACATGCCCCACTTGTTTTATGGCCGTATTAAGCGTAGAAGCCATCAAAATTACCAAAATACCTATGGACGACCTAAAATCCTATTTATATGTTTTTATGCCATTGTTTAGGCATGAAGCTTTATTTTATTCATTGTCTTAAGTTTTGGAGAGAAGATTAATTCTCATTCAGAGATTGATTGGAACTCATTTTCTTTTATATTGATTTCTATATCTATTATTTATTCAGACTATGATTTGTGTTATTGCTTCCATGTCTGAGTAATCATCTTGTTAGGTTTAGAGATTTCATGTTCTTAATGTCAAACTGATAGTCATAGGATTGCTAGGTTATCTATAGATCTCTACACTAGAGTGGCTTGTAATACTAGGATATAGAGTAGTGGAATAGCTTGAGAGCGTGACTGATTGCTTGAACCTAAAATCATAGGAAAATTGAGAGGCACGAGAGTGCAATTAATTAACGGAACCCGAGTCGTGTGTGGATTAGATATCTAGGCGCATACGAGAGTTGGTCTAGGATCTAGTTGAATATATCCTATGACTATCATTTTGACATTAAGAACATGAAATCCCTAAACCTATGACTATCAGTTTAGGTTGATCCTTCTCAGCGTCGTTGTAGTATAGTGGTAAGTATTCCCGCCTGTCACGCGGGTGACCCGGGTTCGATCCCCAGCAACGGCGCCAAATTTGATGTAGCTTAATTTGAGTATGGGGACAATGTAATTTAAGTCTGGAGGAGGTTCGTTAACGCTATTATTATGTAGATCTCAAGATAGTTTCCATATCATAGATCTCTAGAGGGAATACTTACCTCTATCCGTTGGCCATTGCAAGTATATCTGCTACATTCTCCTTCGTGACGTTCAAGTATATCTGCTACATCCTCCTTAAAAATTTGATGTAGCTTTTATTATGCACTGTCAAATTAACCCTATAAGCTAATTTTTAATCTCTCAAATAAGAGGTTCAATTGTAGTACTTAGGAATCGAATCCACAGGGAGCGTGGGCAGTGTAAGGCTGAACCTTAAATTACTAGGGACAGTGTAATTTAAGTATAGGGGAGTCGCTAATGCTATTATTATGTAGATCTCAAGATAGTTTCTACATCATAGATCTCTAGAGGGAATACTTACCTCTATCCATTGGCCATTGCAAGTATATCTGCTACATCCTCCTTCATGACGTTCAAGTATATCTGCTACATCCTCCTTATAAATTTGATGTAGCTTTTATTATGCACTCTCAAATTAAGCATATAAGCTATTTTTTACTCTCTCAAACAAGATGTTCAGTTGTAATACTTAGGGATCGAATCCACTGGGAGCGTGGGCACACAATAGACTATAGATGTTTAGATTAAGATAGACAAACAATTTATTAAAGAAATAATAGCAGACCAGTAATCAGGTGATTGGTTTGATAACAATAAGATGAAATAGCTAGGTCTAATGATTTATCAATAAATAGATTCAACAAAAATCAAGGATGCTAAGGGCTTATATATCAAATTCTATAACTCGAATTCAATAAGCAAGTAATCCAGCTCTCGCATGCAATTACTAATCAGATGTGTAAGTTTTATGTTCCAGCTCTCGTATGCAAACAAGGATCG
Source organism: Moricandia moricandioides (assembly GCA_905132885.1). Lineage (NCBI taxonomy): Eukaryota > Viridiplantae > Streptophyta > Magnoliopsida > Brassicales > Brassicaceae > Moricandia > Moricandia moricandioides. Next base: position 29,253 of record CAJHQQ010004110.1, read on the forward strand.
AGCGTCGATCGATACCAATGCTTGGGTATTGATCGATACTACCTCAAACAAGCATTAACACACATATCGATAATGTTCAACTAGATCCTAGACCAAATCTCGTATGCGCCTAGATATCTCATCCACACAGGGCTGAAGTTCCGTTATTTAATTGCACTCTCATGCCTTTCAATTGTCCTATGATTTTAGGTTCAAGCAATCAGTCACACTCTCGTGCTATTCCACTACTCTATATCCTTGTATTACAAGCCACTCTGGTGTAGAGATCTATAGATAACCTAGCAATCCTATGACTATCAGTTTGATATTAAGAACATAAAATCTCTAAACCTAACAAGATGATTACTCAGACATGGAAACAATAACACAAATCACAATATGAATAAATAATAGATATAGAAATCAATATAAAGGAGTTCCAATCAATCTCTGAAGGATAATTAATCTTCTCTCCAAAACTTAAGACAATGAATAAAATAAAGCTTGATGCCTAAACAATGACATAAAAACATATAAATATGGTTTTAGGTCGTCTATGGGTACTTTGGTAATTTGTGATGGCTTATGGGATTAAGACGGCCATAAAACAGGTTGGGCCTATATTATGGGATCACCTTCGATCGATGGTAAGTCTGCGCCATCGATCGACACTCATTCATCCCCTCGACAGCCTCCTCTCGTGAGGCAGACAAACCACTCTTTAGTAAATCAGACATAACTTTTGATCTAACCGTCCGATGGAACTCAAACCGGTGGCATTGGAACCTAACGCAAAGATATATCTTCTATCAAAATATCAGCTCAATATAGCCGTTGGAAGGTTTCAATCCATAGCTAAACATCTGACGCATCTGCGCAGTTCTGCATCTTTAAAAGCTCCAGAATCACCAAAGTTCTCCAGAACGTACCTGAACCTGAAAATACTCTAAAACATACTCAAAACACACATAATAGACTCTAAATATGGCGGATACCATGACACAATAATGGTAAATATCAGGCCCTATCAGAGATCCTCTATCTCCTTACCTATTTATCATGTGTGTTGAAGTATTGTCCCATCTGTGTACTAAAGCAATTGATAATAGATCGTTCTTGGTGTTAAAATAGCGGTTCATGCCCCTGAAGCTAACCATTTGCTTTTTGCAGATGATTATCTATTTTTCTCTCTAGCCAATCTAAAAGTAACCAAGAAGTTAGAGGACATTTTCTCCAAGTATGAATCAGTTTCGGGTCAGGCTATCAATCTCTGTAAGTCTACTATTACCTTTGGGAACAAGGTTCATGCTGAGGTTAAATCACGAATGAGAAATGTCCTAGGTATTCACAATGAAGGTGGTATAGGAAAGTATTTAGGATTGTTGGAGCAGTTTGGATCATAAAAGAGTGAGATGTTTACAGACATTGTTGATAAGGTTAAAAAGGTGGTTCAAGGTTGAAAGCATAGAAAAATTTCACATGGGGAAGAAGAGGTGCTTATTAAATCTTTTGCGCTGGCGATGCTCATATTTTCTATTAAAATTTTCCGATTACCAAAAGAAATTTGCGAGGAGATCAATGCCATCCTAGCCAGATTTTGGAGGGAGTCAGGAGAGACTAAAGAGTTACATTGGTATGCTTGGAAAATAGTATGTATACCAAAGAAAGAAGGGGGCCTTTGTTTAGAGATATATAGACTTTTAATCAAGTGCTTCTAGGAAAACAAGTATGGAGAATAATGCAGAATCCAAATTGTCTGATGGCTAGAGTTCTAAGAGCATGCTACTTCCCGAATGGAGCTATTTTAAAAGCCACACTCAAGAGGAAATCTTCACATGCTTGGAAATCAATACTACATGGAAAGGAGTTGATAGTTAAAGGAATGAGATATATAGTTGGAAATGGTATGACAACAAACATGTGGACATACCCATGGTTAAGTGTATATCCTCCAAGACCTCCATGACCAATTAGGGAAGTTACTCTCAATATGAAGGTTTGTGATTACTTCAATGAAACCAGAATGGGATTGAATTTGTGCAAACTCAGAGAAGACGTTGCAGACGAAGACATATAGAAGATATTGGTACTAAAAAACAGTTCTAAGGCGGAGAAGGACTTAATGGGTTGGCATTACCGTAAAAATGGTCTCTATTCGGTTAAGTCAACCTACTGGTTGGCGACACACCTCCCTGATACCAACTATATCCCACAAAACTATGGAACTGTGGCTCTGAAACAAAAGTATGGAAGTCAAGAGCTCCATCAAAATTGAAACATTTTCTTTGAGAATATCATCACGAAGTATAGCAACTGGTAATAATCTGAGATGAAGACATGTAACGTCGGATTTAATTTGTAAGAGATGCTGGTTGGAAGATAAAAAAGAGGAACATCTGTTTTTTTTAATTGCCCATACACAAAGAAGATTTGGAGGGCTTCAGGGATAGCTAATTCAGTCATTGATAGTTCAACAACAACTTTTGAAGAGAAATTAGAGGCATGTTTACAAAACTCCACTTCAGTGTCACTTAATCATTATTAAGATCTCCCAGTTTGGATTCTATGGAGAATATGGAAAAGCAGAAATATTTTATTATTTTAACATAGACATGTTAATTGGAGGAATGTTTAAGTTAATGCTAGAAGTGACGCTAGAGATAGAAGAATGTGGAACAGCAAGATTGTAAAGTATCTTCTAGAGTAAAACAACGGGAAACATGGAAAGTACCACCAGTCAACTGGTTGAAATGCAACGTAGATGCATCTTTTATTAATACACAAGAAGTGGCTACAACAGGTTCGGTAGTTCGTGATGCAAGAAGAGGTTATCAAAGTGCGGCGCAAGCGCAAAGTTTTAAAGTTTGTTCACCGTTGGAGAGGGATTTACAAGCCATTCTCATGTTAATACAATACTGCTGGAGAAAATGCTACAGAAAGATCATCATTGAATCAGACTGCAAACAAGCTATAGACATAATTAATGATAAGGTGTTACATTTTTCTTCTCACAATTGGAAACGAGAGATTAGGTGGTGGTCTGACAAACTCCAAGAAGTTTCTTTTCAGTGGATAAACCGAGAAGCAAACAAAGTGGCAAATGTTTTGGCTAGAACAAGAAATCCTTCTATGTCTACATATTATTTTTACTACTATGTACCTACGATGATAACAAGTCTTCTTCATGAAAACTATGTATTTGCTCGAATATACTAATAAATATCAGGTGTTAAAAATTATTATTGATGCAATATAACGAATTATGAGTTTGTTATAAATTTGTTCACGGAAATAAAAAAAATACTTTTGTAATAGTTTGAATTGAAAAGTATGAGTTCAAAAGACATAAAAGGGTAAAGATGCAACTCTATGATGAAAGATACATCTATATGCATATTTACAATAAACGGTTATAGACGAGAAGTTATAGTAAACATGTACAAGTAAACTTAATAAA